>JAEQBH010007535.1:0-69812 GCA_016808115.1 Tetrastigma voinierianum | reverse complement strand
TCTTTCAACATTTAGAGCAATATGTCACAATTTTAGAAAAGTCATGGAAAAATCCTGTGACATGGGCCCGAATATGGTCATTGAGGCCATCTTCAAACTTGCAGCATTTCTCTTCCTCAGTCACTAGCATCTCGGGAGCATACTTGCTCAATTGGGTGAATTCTCTCTAATACTCAATCACACTCATCTATCTTTGTTTCAAATTATGAAACTCTCGCCTCATATTGCTTAGATAAATACGACCCACATATTGCTTCCTGAATTTCGCCAAGAAGCACTCTCATGTAACACTCTCTAGTGGTGCGGTCCTAGTCATGAAAACCCACCGCTGATAAGCTTCATCCTGTAGAAGTGAGGTCGCACACTCTAAATTCTCCTCTGGTGTGCAATGCATTTTTCACAACATTCTTTCAGTTCTTTTGAGCAAATTTTCCGCCATGGAAGGCTCATCATCTTTCTTCCCAAGGAAATCCATGGGTCAATATTTTGCCATTCTCTATGGTCGGATCATAAGGAACAATTGCGCTTGGTTGTGTCGCCTTTGTAGTCACGGTTATCCGATGGAGGATATCCATAATACTTCCTGCTACTTGACCTTGCTCATGAATCGATGGAGCATGGATGCTTCTGGCCCACTTTCCACATTACCTGTGTGGCTATTCAGACTTCAGTCACCTCCGACCCCATGTGGTCCCGAACCATCCATGCTTACCTATTAAGACCGACAAGGATTCGCATCGAGTCACGTCATCCTTTATATGCAAATGCAATGTATGTCATAAAAAAAAATTTCAAAATCATTTTGTAGAATCGCCTAAACCTAGGACTCGATACCACTAAAATTTGATCTACCGCGTCGTCAAGACCCGACCCTAATTCGAAACCGAACCCGGACTAGGGGACACGGTCCTCACTTTTTTTTTTCTTTTGAATCATTTCGAATAATCCAAATACAATTACTTTTCTAAACACATTTCAAATACTCAATGAAAATATATATACATAGATACTTTTTCATTCGATATAGCATTTCATACCCATTTGGTCCATTTCTCATCTTTATACAATGCGACATTACAAGCCGTTTTCAATATCAAAATATTTACAAAACAAAATCAGAGTTCAATTTTCATAATAGTATTTGTACAAAATGAGTCGAATAAATTCATGTATGCATGTGACGGAGCTTTACTTATCCTCCATGTAACTTTGACGATGACTCTGATTCACTGCGGTCTACGTCCTCGTACATGTTCTCTCGAATAATTTTCATGCTTAGTGATTCTATATAGTTCTCTCTTCCATTTCAGTTTAATAAAATCATGCAATTTTCTAAACAATGTTTTTAACCTTGAATGATCATGAAGACTAATATATTATTATATACATTATTTGATGTTATTGATTACAAATATATGACTTCATATACAAATCACTAAACACAAATCATGCATTTCACAATTTTCTTATCATTTCAATTTTCCCTTAACGACTCTAACCTATGCCGGTGCATAAGGGTTAAACGGAATCACCGGGCAAGGTTCCACTACACAGCCTACAGATAAAACATTTTGTTTTATAACACGCATAGCCCCACTAGGTTGCTAATTGGTTATTAAAAATCACTGCGGAACACTATCGATACCGTCCCGCTCGCTACTGACGGAAGCTGACACATCATTATGTTTGTTCGTGTACCGCTAATTTCCACACTTATTAGTATACCACCTATCCTCAATCGACTTAATCTGCTAATATTCTATTAAGGGCGTCAAATTATTCATGTGCAAATATAAGATAGTATGTATATATTTATACAAACAATTAATTTTCAATACTCATGCAATCTTTCATATGCAAATCATTTCACAATCAATTACCTCAAATCATTTAAAACAAATCAATATGCTTTTTCTTATAAATCATTTAGAAATTCAACATTTTAATCATTCAAACACTGTAATTAGGAGAGAGAAGTGGGGAATTAATCAAAAGATTGTCATCCTTCGATTCTTATCCTCAGAATCTCGACCTCAACTTGGGCTTTACTCCTCGTTAGCCCCAATCCATCACAAATGACAATCATATATTAGTTGGGTATTCTAAGGTTTCTATTTAGGTCTTATTTCTGACCGGTTCTCCTAGTACATTGTTCCTTTCATTTTTCCTCATTTCCTCATCCTTAGACATTCTTATCATTCTTTTTAGACATCGATATGCCTTATTTTAATGAATTTTTTGGGTTCAATGGGGTCCAAATTTGGATATACTTATTTCAGGGAGATTTGTTCTCCTAGAAGTCTAGTTTACTCAAAATTTTGAATTACACAATTCGGATGAGTGATAGCCAAGTTATGGCCTAAATACCAAACTGCCAATCATCATAATCAACGTAATTGGCCCGAAAATGTAGCCTCACTGACGAATTGTTTGATTCAATAGGGTCCCAAATTTAGATACACTTATTTCGTGAGATTTGTTTTCCAAGAAGTCTAATTTACCTTAAATTTGAATCACTCAATTCATGAGTGATGACCAGTTATGGGCAAAAACATGGGGTTTTTAGGGAAAATTTTGACAAAGATCTCCTAAAAACCCAACATTTCTTTATACAAAAATTCTTCATTTGAGGACCACAACTAACAAACAACCAGAGCAACCAATAAAAAAACACTTTATTCAAATTTAGTTTCAACCCAAACACAAGAAATGGGTTAGGGTTTGGCTTTACTTACCTCAAATCTCTTTCAATTTTCTTTCTTTCTTTTTGATCACCAAATCCGATCCTATGGAGGAAAATTACAGTTCTTCTCTTCTTCAATCATAAAGGTTTAGCCTCTACTCTCCCTTTGCCTAAAATGTGAGCTTATAGCATTCAAACACCAAAATTGGTCTTTTGTCCATTACATGACTAAGGCCACGTTCGGCTATACACTAATTCATCATTTCTCATTTTTTTTCATTTTAAAGCTTCATTTCACTTTCACTTCCTCTTCATTTCATCTCATTTATACTTTGGCACTTACATTACTCATTTATGATCCTTAGGTCCCCGTTAGACATTTTTACCAAATTTATTTAGCTCTTGTAAAATTTTCGGGTTTTTATCAATTTTCTTTAGCCATTTAAACCCGTAAGTCATAATTTATCTCTATTTTACACCCCCGAATATGTTATAAAATTGTTAGGTATTGCATGCTACATGTGGTGACTTCCACGTTGTAGCATGAGGATCACTGCTGTAGTGTGATGTGCTGCACGCTATAGCGTGCTTTTGCAGTGTGGTGATCTCCATGTTGTATCATGAGGATCATCAGTTGTAGCTGATGTGCCCATGCTACAAGATGTTTAAGGACCACACATAAGCAGTGTATTTGTCGCTACTACAACGTGTGTTGAAGCCTAATGACTTACCTAAGCCCACTTTTGCTTATTTCGTGGAGTATAAAAGCAAAAAGTTAGTGCAAAAAAGGGGATATTTGGCTGACGATAAGAGGATACAAAAGAGTTGCAACCTGCTACCTGCTACCTATTTATTTTTTCTCTTCTCCTTTTCTCTATGTTTTTCTCATCTCTTTCCATTGTAACTTCTATTATTTTGTTCTAGACTTTCTATCTAAGGTTTTGGGAGTAGTTTGACATTGAACTATGGATTTGGTTTTTAGGTTGTAAATTCTGATGCTCGGGTTCTGCCATCAAGTGTTTTATATGGCTTTAACTACTTGCTTTGATTTGATCACCTTTGACAAGTTGTGTGACTCCAATATGAGTATGAGAAGAGACTATTAGGTTAGATCATGTATAAAACATCATACTCTCACATAAGATATAGATATTTTGCGGGATTGTATGATATTATTGATTTGCGGCTCAATGGAACCCGAGTTATGATGGTTTGAGATAACAAAACTCGAGAAAAATCAATTTTTCGAAAAATGGTAAAACGGTACTTCAGCTTCTGGAAAACTGGAATTTTTCTAGATCTCGACGATGAAATGTAATTTCACCGTTTGGAATTGTCTCAAATATAGTTACCTGTCAATTTTGTCAAATCTCCAAGACAAATGAATTTCACATTTTCGAGCAACTGAGGGTAGCAAGTGACACATGACACTGGGTTGGGGATGCTACCACATCAGTCACGGTCAAATGAAGAGATAAGTCAAACAAAAGTCTAAGTGGGAGCCATGTGGGACATGTCACCACTAAAGAGGAAGGAAATCCAAAGATGTGGACAAGGTGTAATTAAAGATAGCCAATGCGACATGTGGTAAGAGAGGACAATCCCAGTTGAATGGTTTTACCAAATCCGGTGGGAGGAAGAGAATGGGGAGAAAAAGAAAGAGAGAGAAAAGAGAAGATGAGAGAGAGGCTCTTCATTCTCTCTAGATTTCCCGGCGACCGGACAGTCGGTTTGGGTCGGAGCAAGAGGCAAAGTTGGTCCACACATCGAGAGCTACGCGTGTGTACCAAAATCAATGGGTTTCGCCAAACTCCGAGAGGTAGGCGTTCTTCTCCTACTCGGTTTATTTTCGGTCTAAGAGCATTCAAATGGCACGAGGTTTTTGGGGTCGTGAGTGGCCATGCAATTTAGTCTCAAAAGTTTAGGATTGAATGCTGAATTTTTGGGACTGTTTTTGGGTAGTCCCGGGACTAAATTACAGACTGTTATAGGTCCATGTGTGCTGTTTTTGCGTGTTGTTGCTAAAAAATGAATAACATGTTGATTGTGCGTAAATTATGTTATTATATGCGTATATGATATATTAACATGAATTTGCATGAAAAATGGCATTTCACATTTCATATGCATGGGGACAATCGTAGAGTGAAGAGGCGGAGGGCACGATGCTTTTTTTTTTTGAGAAATTATTTCATAGGGTTGACTAACAACATTTATCTGAGTATGTCCAATAAATTACATCAGAGGGTTGTCCACAAATATTTATCTGAGTATGTCCACTAAATTATATCGGAGGGTTGACCAATAAATTTTGATATCTGAGATTGTTCAAAGAGCTGAAACAAAATCTTTGTTTTAGGTCATCTTCACACATGGCGAGAGCATGTGTGAGGGAGTCGGTGAGGACTTGAGGCATGGGGCATGACATATAGACATTCGAGTAGGGATGTGCATAATTTTACTTGAATCCGTGTTTTCCATTGTGATACACTTAGGGTGAGGAGAGCCCTTGTAGAGAATTCATCCACTGGGTATCGGGGCTTCACCCTGTCGAGGGAAATAAATTTTCAGGTGCTTGAGGTACATCCGGAGGTGAACATATCTGAAGATTAGTTGTGAAAAAGGCCGGATTGTGGCCTGTTCATGTATTTTTGTAATATTCTGGATAGAATATCCAGTTTTGTAAATGTACATGAGAAGTTTTGTAATAAAAACTTACTTTTGGACTTGTTTAGTTCAGTGTTAATAGTTTTCCCCATATTTTAGAATGTATGCAAACTGTGTAGAAATGCAGTAGTGTGAAATTACTGCATTTGGGTGAGAGCAGGAAATGAAAAGGGCAAAAGAGTCACTAATTTTAGTTATGTCGCGACAGAGAATTCTCCATCGCGATAGGGTTTTTCCTGACCTTGTGTCGCGACACAGCTTTCTGTGTCGTGGCATGGCCCTTAGGCGGCGCACACGACCCGGCCTAGCGGGCACAATGGGCGTGCGCGCAGTGCTGATGCGTGGCGCGACAAAGCATGCCGGCGTGTCGCGATTGCAGGTTCTTCGCCCCGTGTCACACAGACTTGGGTCAGCCGGGCTCCCGTGTCGACGCAGAACTTTCATCGCAACGTAGGTCGTGGGTCACGCTGATGAGGGTCCTCATGTCACACCCCATGCTCTAGGTCGCGGACTGGAATTTCGGGGCTTGGGCATGGAACTCCAGCCGCCATGGCGCACGAGTTGGCATGACGAGGTCCCGCATGGTGCTACGCACCCCCACTCCAAAGGTAGCGCATGCTGCCTAGGAGCATACACAGTCGAGGGCGCGCGCGACACGGTTTAGCGCATGCGAATTGTATGCCCTACGCACGGTGTTGCGCCCTATCATGACAGAGTTTCTCATTCATGACAAAGCCGCCCAAGAGCTACAAATGCTTTGTGTTTTGTACTCATTTTGAACTACTATTCATTGACACCTGCTTCATGGGCACGCCATGGACCGCTCACCGTGGTTTCCAACTCGCTCGATCTAAATGGATCCAGAAATAAATAAATAAAAAATTAACTCGATTGGGGCGCCACAACAGAAATAATAAGAAACCCTTTTCAAGTTAGCTATTGCTTAAGAAAGAATAGCTTGATTGTTTTGAAATCCATCTTTGATAATTGAACCAAACACTAGAGACCTTGCTCACCTAGATGCCTTCATAGGAATTTGTCAAATGAAACCCAAAACCCTAGGTTCTTGTATTTTCATAAAGTTCTTCATCACTGATTTTAATTTCATAATAGTATTTCTTATGCCAGCTGAGTAGAAAATTTTCATCTCATCAAGCATATAGTCCGAATAAAGTTTGTATTATAATTGGCGTAATTGGTAACCAACTCTATGTGGGATGATACTCATTTGCCATTGTAAGTTGCTGTGTTACGCACGTGTATACTTGCACACGAGGTGTGTAGTTTCAGATACCCCCATACACCTACATCACACACACATTCATGAGCAGAAGTTGTGAGCTAAATTTCTGTTACGAGTTTAAATTCAACAAGTATTTGGCTCCGTTGCCGAGGAGTTGGCGTTAGAACCAATATTGCTACCAAATGCCTTTACTTTACTTGGATATTTTTCTGGTTTTCTTTGTTTACTTTAGTTTTTGACATCTCATTCCTCTAACTTTGTGTTTCAGAGGGTACTAAGTAGTGTTTATGTGAAAATTTGGTTGCGATAACATTGTTCCTTAGAATCATGAATTAAAGAGAACTGTAAGAAGAATCCGAAAAGAAAAAAGAGAAACAGCAAACTCGTTGCAACAACCCATGGAAAACCTTCAAGGTAGAGAAGAAGAGGAAGATGTGAACTTTAAAAGTGGGGATTGTGGCTCTCCAAGCTCAACCTCGATGGCACAATCGCCTAGAGCTTTGAGAGACTATGACCTTCACCCATGGGTGTCCCACCAGTTATTTGGAGACCGACTATTCAAGCAAATAATTTCGAAGTCAAGCCCATCACTCTTCAACTAATTCAAAACATATAGTTCATAGGTTTGCCACAAGAAGATCCTAACACTCATATCTCCAACTTCTTGGAATTGTGTGACACTATTAAATATAATGGCGTTAGTGAAGATGCTATCCGCCTTCGACTATTTCCTTTCTCTTTAAAGGACAAGGCGAAGCATTGGTTGAACTCTAAGCCTCCGGACTCCACTACATGGGCTGAGTTGGTCCAAAAGTTTCTTGCAAAGTTCTTTCCTACTGCAAAGACGACGAGAATGAGAATAGAGATCAATAACTTTGCACAACTTGAGGGAGAATTGTTTCATGAGGCATGGGATAGATACAAAGATCTCTTACGTAAGTACCCGCATCATAGCCTACCGAAGTGGGATGCAAATCCACCATTTCACAATGGTTTGAATGGGACAACAAGAACTTTAGATGCTTGAGCCGGGTGTGACTTATGGTTAGGTGCCAAGATGCGAGGCATATCAACTCGCAGAGAATATGGCCATCAACAACCGCCACGGCGAAGTGAAAAAGAACCTAAAGAAATCAACTGGGATGTATGAAGTTGATGTATCTCCAATTTGGCACCTGCTTTGTTAACCAAACAACTTCAAGCTACACAACCGCAAAATATGTGCCGCCGACTAATGCGCCCAAGCACACTCCCTTCTATGAATTTTTCAATGGCCCCCACCTAAGTTCTGAATGTCAAGTAGCAACCCATTCGCAAATGACCACAAGTAGATTTTACTGATAAAAAATTTATACATAATATCTAAATTTAACATTTATAATGAGAATTTCTTAAAAAAAACATTTATAATGAAGATGATTTTTTCATGATATTTAAAAACATAACTTTAATGAAAAATTATTTATCATAATATTTTTATTTTTATTTTTTATAAATTTATTAGAATGTTATACAAATATTGGAATAAATTATGATATTTAAAAATGGGGTAGATAATTTTATTTAACAATTAATTTTTCTCAAAATTTAGATTAAAATTATTTTTGAAAGATAATATATTAATTTAATACGTGTATAATGAAGTTTCAGTTTTCCATAGATATTGATTTTTTAAAATAACTTCAAAAATAAATTTGGTATCATAATTATTTTATTTTATTTTTAATAAATTTATTAAAATAAAATTATTATTATAAATACTTTTGATTATTTTTAAAAATAAACACCATTAGAAAAATAGTCCTCGTTATAAAATAAATTTTTATCTAAATTTTTAGAAAATAAATTTTTAAATAAAAATGATTATCGTATCCAACCCAATTTTTTTTTTAAATATATCTTTTAATTATTCAATATTATTTAAAAATTAAAAAAAATAAAATAAAATTTTATAAATATTTTATTTAAGTTATTTTTTAAAATAAAACATGAAAAAAATCATTATTTATAAAATAAATAAATTTTATCCAAATTTTGAGAAAATTAATTTTTGAATAAAAATACTTATCCTATCAAACTAAAAAAATTAAAATAAATAAATCTTTTAAATTTCATTCAATTTTAAATAAAAATTAAAATACATAAGGAGTTAATTTTTATGTTTTTGATAATGTAAAGGTTAATTTTAACATCTCAAATTGAGGGAGCACAGACCAAACGTGAAAATATGGGGATTAAAGGCCTATTTGATAGTGCTTCTTAGAAGTGTTTTAGATCTAAAACACTTTAAGGTTCTAAGAAAAAGTGTTTAGTAATATTTTCAAAAGCGCTTTTGAAAGTTCAAAAAACATGCAGCGTCCGTGCTTATTACTAAAGTTTTAAATTATTATTTTTAAATGTGCACTTAATCATGTCTTTGTTATTCCTTTTATGCTTGAATAACTAATGACAAAAGAATGAAAAAGAGATTAAAATGTTAAAAAAAGATAATCTCATTTTTGTTTGGAAAAAGAGAAAAATTTTAAATTAGTAAAAAGGAAATAATTTAAGATGATAATTCTCTTTCTTTCCTCTTTTTTCCTTTTTTATATCCAAAAGAGATGAAGCTAAAAAATGAGATAACGAAGTGACAAATCTCAATAAAATACAAAAGACGCACTTTCAAACAAAATGTTCTCTTAGGTAACGCCTCAGGGCCCTGTAGACCTTTTTGTCAATTGTATTAGACTAGATCAGCAACTCGTATTTTCGGTAATTACAGTCGAATAATACTGATTGTTATTGATATGATTTGGGTGGCTGAACCCGAATGATCATATGAAAAGAAATTGAATTTGTAAATAAGTGACTAAGGTCTAATGAAAATAATGTAGTCAAGTGACCAATGATATGGCTAAATGTACCTGAAAGCTAAAAACCTAGTGTACGGGGATCACTGTTGGAGCCAACAAAGGTCTTAAGAGGCCATCTTGACCAGCCATCAAAAATTAAAGTCAGCATCCGTTTTTATATATGGTTTAAGAGGAGAATGCATAGTGCCAGGTAAGAGAGACATCGAAGATCTCCACTTCGTCTCAAGATTTTGAAATATGAAAGATGAGTTGTATAGTGCGATTCTCATCACTCTCTGGCTCTCTGCGATTTTGATCTGTTGCACAACCCCGCTTTCTGCACAAACGTGATTTTCGTCGTTTAGTTATGTCCTCAGTCAAAGAAAGCAGATAGGAATGATTTAAGTTTTGTAAGGACAAGGTCAAAAATTTTCCAGCCTATGTTTGTTTTACCACGCCTGTCATTTTCTCAGTCGAAATGAGCTCACATTCATACTAAACGCCTGTATATAATCTCCTGAATGATGTTCGCATTTGACTTACTGACTCAGAAACTGTCAATTTCGCTGATAAAAATTCCCTGGTCTAACAAAACGCTATGTTTTGGAATAGTCAAGTATTTGTGTTACAGGTTGAGTTTCATCATTCGATGACTAAATTTGGTAAACTAGACTTGAATATAAACAATTCTTACTTTTAAATGAGTGATACAATTGTTACCCAAAGTATCTGTATTTGAACAAAGCTGATATGTATGAGCTTGTTTTGCAAATTATACATGGGATAAAACATGATAACTGAGTTTCTTATCCAAACTGGATGATTCTAATTGGAGCAAAAACCTAGAACTGATAGCTTTGAAAATGACTAGAAGGTCATTGTTAGTCATGGAGTTACACCCTGAAATTATGTACCGAGTGGGTCAAGAATACCGACCAGCTTCCAGCATGCAACTGGAGTTTGCGATTCAGTATTTATCACACCCTGCTGCACACTTATAGAGCTGCAAAATTCTGATTTGAGCATTTGTTAAATATACTCACTTTCTGTCCCCAGAAACTTTCGCGAAGAGTAGTCGGGTGCATCCCCCATCAAAACTCTAGTCAAGCCCCATTATCATAAAAGATCGTCATTGCAGGCTTACATTTCATTTGCAGCGGAAAGTCCATTGGTGTCACATTTTCAAGATCGGAATAAAGGATTTTATTTTTGGCAGTTTCTACCTACTTATTCTTTCGCAGTTTGCATGTTTGTCTTCTGTTCTGCTACATTTGACGATAAGAAAAGTATATTGAATTGAGGCTTATCGCAGTGACAGAGCTTAGATACTGCACGACATGAAATGAACTGTTTATACAAATGTACGTATTGTACTATATTTTTGCTATACAATATTTGAACGCCCTTAATAGAATGTTAACCGTTTATTTCGCATTAAGGATATATTGGTATACCAATAGGGTCAAAATAACAGGATATCGGAATCACCGCACGTCCCACCGAGCCGCAGTTTCCAGATAAAAATCAATTAGTGAACACTACCGATACGGTCCTACTGGCCGTCGACCGGAGTGACACATTAATACAATCGCTCACAAGACTGCTTATTTTCACCCCCTATTTGTAGATAAACGTACCAATATATCCTTAATGCAAAATAAACGGTTAACATTCTATTAAGGGCGTTCAAATCCTTTATAGCAAAAATATAATACAATACGTACATTTGTATAAATAGTTCATTTTCAATAATCATGCAATTGTCATATGCAAACATTTCACAATCACTTTTCAAATCAATTAAACTAATTCAAGATGCTTTTCTTATGCATTTAGAACAAATAGTTCAAATCTTGAAACAGAATATGAGAAGATAGAACAAACATGCAAAAAACTTGAAACGAGGAATAGAAGTCAAGAGAACAAACCAAAATCGCTCTGATTCCGACCTTCGAATCTCGATTTTCAATGCGGGCTTTCCTTCTCGTCAGCCCCTATTCAAATACAATGACAATCACATATTAGTAGGTTATTCTATGAGTTTTTGGTCAGGGTTTATGTCTACCCGATACCTCTTCACTTGAAAAATTTTCTAGGGACAAATGAGCCATAATTTGCTCATGCTTCCTTCAAGAAAATTTTAGCTCTATAAGTCTATTTTTAGTAGGAATTGTAATCATCTCATTTGGATCACCCAAACTCAAGTTACGACATTTTAATGCCAAACTGGTCAAGATGCCCAAATTTCACTCGGTTACCTTCATTATTTTCAAATTTTCGTGGTTCTTAACTCCATAATTTGGTAATGGTTCCTTCTACTCATTTTAAGCTATGGTTCTAAGGTTTCTTCTCCAACTGGAATCATCCAATTTGGATCACCAAAACTCAAGTTATTGCATTTTACATCCAGACTACTCTAATTTGCAAAACAAAATCATATTGTTCTTGCACATAGCTCCACTTTGACAAATTTCTGGGCACTTTGGGGTAACAATTTGCATACCCTTCAAGTAAATTATTCTCCTAGAAGTCTAGTTTACCCAAATTTTGAATCACTCAATTTGGATGAGTGAAACTCAACTTATGGTCTAAATACCAAAACTATTCCAGAACGCATAACCTAAGCTTCTTAAACTGACCAGAAATTTTATCCCAAACAGTATCACTTCAACGAATTTGGGTCCAATGGGTCCAAATCGGCATATACCTATTTCGCGAGATGGTTCTCTTGCACGCCTAGCGCACTAGCAATTTGAATCTCACTCCACTCTGATGAGAAATGACCAAGTTATGATCAAAAACAAAATATGGGCTCGGGAAAATTTTGACAACATCTCCTTTAAAACTTCATCATTTCCTCTATACAAAACTCCTCCATTTGAGGACCACAAACAAAAATCAACCACAAGCTGAACTCAAACCAACAAAAATCACATTTGTACAAAGCTAGGGTTTGTTTCTAACCCAAAGATCAAAATCACAAAAGAGGGAAAGCTAGGGCTTGTGTTCTTACCTCTTTTCACTTGAAATCACTTTCTCTAGCTTCTTCCATCTTCCTCTTGAAAATCTGAACAAAATGGGAGATCACCCAAAAGTTTGATTCTTCTCCTTACCTTGCTTTTCCTCCCATTTCTCCTCTTAAACCCTTCTCAAAAACGCTTTTGGCAAATGGTTATTTTAGACCATTTGGTCTTTAAGTCAAAATCCTCTTAAGGCCTTGTTGGGCTCTAACACAATTAATCCCATTTTGACTTAAGTTTGCTCAAATTCTATTTAGCCCACTTATCATTTAATTCACTTTGGCCTTTAAGCCCATTTTCATTAGACCCTTAGGTCCTTATTTTACAAATTCCAATTTTTCCTTCTTTTTTTTTCACTTAGGTAAATTTCCGGGTTCAATCTTTTAAATCACTTATCAAATAACAATCAATATTCATTTAACAATTTTCGGAAATACCCAAGTTTGGCTCAATTTATAATTCGAATATATACAAAATTATTTAAAAAAATTTAGGGTATTTTCGGGCGTTACAACTCTCCCTTAACTTGAAAATTCTCGTCTCGAAATTTACCTTAGTCAAATAGTCATGATATCGGCCGCCACATAGTTTCTTCACTTTCCCAAGTGACTTTCTGGCCTTGTGGTTTCTCCAACAAAGACTTTGACTAATGGAATCTTCTTGTTTAGCAATTCTTTCACTTCTCGAGCCAAGATCTCACTGCCTCTTCTTCATGTCAACCGGCCTCACCAATTGTCTCCGTGAGACTACATGTGATGGGTCCGATCGGTACTTCCATAGCTTGGACACATGAAATAATATTGATAGATCTTCCAAGTCCGAGGTAATGCTAATCTATATGCCACTCGGACCTGACTTTTTCGATCAATTTCCATAAATAAATAAATTCAGGACTCAACTTGCCCTTTTTCCCAAATCTTATCACCTTCTTCCAAGGCGATACTTTCAAAAACACTTTTTCGCCAATCTCATAACGAATATCTTTTCTTTTCATGTCGGCACATGATTTCGCTTATAAGCACACTTTCAATCTCTCTAATCATTTTCACCTTTTCTTCATTCTCTCAGATCAAGCTTCCGGGGCCAATTACTTTTTTTTTTTTGCTCAATTCCGCTCAACACAACAAGAGTTCTTACATTTTCTCCCATATAAAGCCTCAGAAGGCTTCATTCCAATACCGGGATTGGAAATCATGTTGTTGTACACGAATTCAACTAAAGGAATGTGTCTATCCCAACTACCCTCATAGTCGATCACACAATCTCCCAAGATATCTTCCGTAACTGGATCACCGACCGGCCCATCCATCTACTCGTGGAACGCCATCGAATTCGCCTCATGCCCAAGGCCTCTTGCAATTTTCCTAAAATTCGGGCAAACCTCTGATCTCGGTCTAAAATAATGGGATAGAACCTGCATGTAACCTAACTATTTGATATACAAATTTCATAGCTTGTCGCGAATGGTTCTCATTGGCAGAAGTGAGTCGACTTGGTCAATCGTCCACTACGACCAAAACCGAAATATGCTTTTCCCCACAATGGTAACCCAACTACAAATCCATGGTAATTCTGGCCCCACTCCGGGCATTCGATAGGCTGCAATAATCCCGAAGGAACTCGATGCTCACTTTACTCTTTCGCAAACTAAACACTCGTTACAACTCGATATATTCCCTTTTCATTCCCACCACCGACGACATTTTCAAATCTTGATACATCTTTGTGCTACCGGGATGGATAGCAAAAGATCCACTATGTGCCTCTTCAAGTATGGCTTTCCTCAAATCATTATCATCGGGTACACAAACCCGATCTTTATAATACAAAACCCCATCTTCATTTACTATAAACTCGATTTCTTTACCATTTCCAATCTAACTTACTATAACAACAATTTTCTCATCTTTCTTTTGTGCTTCTAGCACTCGATTCAACAAACTCGATCTCGTTATCAATTCTGTCACTACTGTACCATCGTCTGTCAACGACAAATGAGCATTCAACTCTCAAGCGCTTATCGCCTTTCTATTCAAAGCGCCTACCACTACATCGCTTTTCCCCGGGGTGATAGTCAATCACGCAATCATAGTCTTTTATTAACTCCATCCATCTACGTTGTCTCAAGTTAAGCTCTCGTTGTGAGGGCAAATACTTAAGACTCTTATGATCGGTGTAGATGAAACATTTTTCTCCATACAAATTGACAGGCCGAAAACGTGGTGTGTAAAATATACGCCTATGTGCGCAAGTGCACGCTGTCGCCCCAAGTAATATAGTGTACCAATGGTACGGATATCGATCCATGAGGATGTGTGAGTTGATCACGAGATTTGCTTTTTCAACATTATCCGATGTACGTATTGTGTAAAAGGGTACTAAAGTCTCAAAGTAAAATAAACACACCGATCTCGATTGAATTACTATGTATTTGAAACTAATTTCCCCTCGTCACTTTCGATGGATTATTTCTTAAAGATGATATTATCTCACTTATTTATGATTTATTAATGGCAAGGTGATCTTGTTTTACGAGATACCTCTCGAGGTGTATTCGCCTATCTCGCTTAGTAGAGTTGGAGTGTATCTCTACTCCCAACCCGATAATTCGAAATGCTTAAATGTTCTAAACTTTAATTGCCACATCGAATCGAATATCTCATTTACCGAATCTCAACCAAAGGTCGGTTTACTCATATCCCTAGGTATCCTCATCTCCGAAATCTCGGATCTCAGTATGATCATGTTAATGTTGGCCAAACATCACTATGTAATTGATCCACGTATGTAGCGTGATAATAATGAATCATAAATCAATGAATATAATTAATAAACTTTAATCCATTCAAACGTGACAGGGTTCAACAAGACCCTAGGGTAAAGATCTAGGAACATAATCAATAAGAAAATACCAATATGTGATATATAAAACATCAGTTCTACTGTCCAAAACGAAGAAACAATGCAAATCACGGGCTCTTCTTCGAGATCAATGTCACTGTTGCTCTGGTTTCCGTGCCCTAGTTCGTATGTTCCTTGATCTCCGATCCCCCTCGAATTTCGTTCCCATTTGCCTTTTAATGATTGAGAGGAGAAATTGCTACTTAACGCCGCGACGCTGGGACGCCATCATGCTGAGACGTCATGACGTTCCAACATCGCGACGTCAGACGCCACGACATTTTCCGTACCCATCCTTATGCACCGCCCATCGCCGCTTCCAAAATTGCTTCCAAAGTCTCTTTGCACCAATTGCACCAGCATACACACCAATCACCAAATCATGTATCCAGCCACAAAAACTACTTATTTAAATATAAAATAAACGCGAAAACGTAAGAACGACGCTGCAATATCCACGAGTGTTTGTGGCACTCATCACACTCCCCAGTCTTAGTTTCGTTTGTCCCAAGCAAGAACTGACTCTAACCCTAACACACACTTTATGTACTATAATCTAACACGAAGATCATGTTGCCAATGCTGATAGAGAGAGGATCGAATTAGGACCGACTCGCACCTCGCCGCTCTGATTGAAGTTCACAGGATTCGCAAATGTGTTCGAATTTCGAAAGAACTAGGTTGAACTCGGTGAAGTCGCCAAGTGTCTCAGCCTCTGACATATTCAATAGCCTTTCCCAATGATCTTATGTGCGTATAAAGAAATGATCTCTAGTGTATACTTAAGTTCTGACGCCCCCCCAAACTTGAGTTCAACTCGCATAATTGGGAAAATCTAACTACAAAAGGATAAGAACGCACCGTTTGCAATATCTAATATATCTACTCACTACATAGAACAAAACTAGTGCTCATAAGTTTATGTTAAGTGTCTACAAAGTGTGGATTGGGTCGGTGACTCCCTCACCGCTTGGTTAAGGGCACCGCATTCATTCCCCTAATCACCCCAACACTCAACTAAACCTAAGGGTTCTAAGTCAGGAAACTTCCATCTTCCGTCCTCAGAATGGCAAGGAAGTCAATGACTCTACCATGTCAGGCATTTGGGCTTGAAATGCCCCTCGGACTGTGCCCGGATTCCGATTGGAAGCTCCCACTTATTCTATGCCTAAATAGTCATAACTCTTTTCTTTTTTTTTTCTTTTTTTTTTTATTTTTTTTCATTTTGGGGCTCGAAGGCAATCCTCTTTATTCACGGTGTCCCATCTCTTTGGTATTTAGAGACTTGCCTGCTGAACCTTAGTAGTTGGGCTCAAGACCATGCATAACCTAGAGATCATTTGTGTGCTTGTTTGATAGCTCATCGGGAGAAATGGTTTCGAATAAACTGGTGATTCACTATGCCTCCTCCTCCTATTCGACCTAATTCCCGAACATTCAAACGACCAATGCAACCTTTCTTTATTGACACAAGTGGGTTCGGCTAAAAATTTGATTCCCTACTCTAAAGCATGGCATCACATATGCAGTTCCCTAGACACGACACCACTACATGTGACACCCCAAAACCGGGGTGTCCGTTGACCACCCGTCAACCTGCGGAATCTATACATCTCGTATCACGAGACGCATACCTGAGTAACAATGGCCTCTTGGGCCCATAAGCCAATACTCAAAATAATATTAATCAACTATATTCTTATAGTTTACATGCCTGTTTTACAAAAAGATTTATACATAAGTACAAAAATTTACTCAAAGCCACATTTCGGCTTCCTTCTCAAAAGCTATCTCTACTGCTGCACTGCCTCGGATAGTCCCCGCACTTGAAAGGGTGTCCGATGGGGTGAGCAGTTTCGCAGAAAGTTTTCCTAAAAGGGTTACTCCCCACCTAAAATGCATATGCAATGGCATATATAAACAAACAATCACATTCCATACAATTATTTTCTATTATATGAAATGTCTATATCATGCATGAGATGCGACCCCTTATGCTTACCACCTGAGTCCCACCCGACTTCTCACACTCGATCCGCCATGTGACTAAAACAAGTCATCCAGGTAATTATACCTACTAACTACTGACAACCCTCCAATTTTATTTATCAAATTCTTTTTCCTTATTTTGTGGGCTAATGATTTCTGGTTTACACCGTAGATCGCCGATTCATGCTCCAACCGTGAATAACATTCGGGACTTTCACCGTGGATCTACCCCAACTTGCTCCAACAAAACATGTAATTTATCATTTTGATCATTTTACACACTCGTGAATCTCTACCTTGGACTTTGTCCCATTTTTCCCTGAGTTCAACACCCATCTACCCAACACCTGAATAAACCTTTCCTCAGACCCACACCCAATCTCGACGCGATGTGACCGTGCATATGTAATGCAAGATGCCACGTATTTTTCTCAAAGTTACACAGCATGAATGAGCACTACATGAAACATTTACATACCATGGACAATTATAATTTATACATATAATATACCTCCATGCAACCCATGTTAATACATCAAAGAGCATGTATCAACATCACATATTCACACACTGCATGTTATTCAAGCAAACTATAACACACAACTAGGTCTCAAAAGTTGGACCATTCAACAGGGCACTTCACCGTCCCTTCACAAACATGAACCAATTTGGTTCCAAGCACATCATTAATAAAGAACCACAACACCTAGAAACTTTCAGTTTCTAATTAAAACCCTAACTCCCACAGTCCGGGAAACCGGTCATGAAATCCATACCCCTTAGTCCTAAGGAGGCTCTGAACTAATTTCCATGGCCTCATGGCTCTCTCATGCTAAATTCCCTACCATTATAAAGCCTTTAGCTAAAAGTAAAAACCAAGTAGAAAATATCCTACCTCTTTGAGTTTGAAGAAACCCCAAAACCGGAGTCCACGCGTTGTCCCTCTCCGTGTAACAAACTTCCCTTCTTGTCTAAGGAACTGACTACGGACGCTCTACACCTGTAGAATGAGGACACTTTCCCAAACCAAATGAAAATGGCTACCGGATATTTTTCCTTTTCTTCCCTCCTACGCTTGGTCTTTCCTTGTTTTATTCTTCCGTTTTCTTTTCTTTTCTCTTTTCTCATCTCATTTCTCATTTCTCCTCATTTTCTTCTTTCGTCATTTTCTCACCCTCGAGCCACTCACACATCTGTAATAAAGGGAGGAAATTGCCTCCCCATTTCCCTCAAATTAAAGGTGTGGCCTCCTTTTCCATATTTCTTTTTCTTCTTATTTCTTAATCGACATCATCACCACACGGCTTCATGGGCCATAATTCCTTTTTCCACACATGATTTCATCAGGAGCCATTCTTTTCGCTCGACCATGGCTTCGCTGCCGCCACTTTATGGTTATATGGCATCTCCTTACCTTAAGTTACGTGTCATTTTCCGATTCTCTTATCCGACCCGACGCTGACCGAACCTAAGCTGGAAAAGGGAATCCATTTACCGGGACTTTTACCCGTTGCTTGTTTTGTTTTGTTTTTTTTTTTATACGAACAATATTTTTCACAACCAACAATCATTTACATTTACAAATGAACTACCACCGGAATGGTATCCATTAAAATTTATACACATATACTAAGTCCCATTCACTTCTATACAAATACATATACATATCTAATACAACATCGTAGATCGCTTAATAATGGTGAGCACCTATCTCCGGTGATGGCCCGCATACCGGTGTGGAATGTCATGTCCTCTTTTATCCTCTTTCAAGTACCTACACGGATTGAACACCCGTGCTAAGCTTACGCCACTGGGAACATATAGACAAGAATTGCACCAATAACAATAATCGCCGCCACTATCTTTTACATTTACTAATACTATGCATATAACGAAGTCTATTCTTATGTGACTTCTAACTCATATTATACATGTAGATTTTATTCTTTCGATTCCTTATCATTATCTGTTCATATTACTTTCCGTATCATGTATTTTACAAAGTCGTAACTCATATCTACTACATGCATGATGATCAAATCATATTCAAAGTAAACTTCTTATAATGCATACAATGGCAATTCGTAACAAATCAAATCATATCAATTTCCTACAGGTTCAAACTGCACTAATGCTCAATACATATTAGACTCTTTTATCACTATCACGATCAAGCCATTAATCAACTCCCTTTAGAAATTACATTTCGTGATCCGATGCCCGCGAATCCTTTTTGTTTCGCTTTATAAATTTTCATTTTCAAAGTGTTGCAACCTAATCCCCTACTTCATCCGATTGGCGGATCCAAGTCGGGAGTCTCTGGGCATTCGACGCTTTTAAATCAAAACATTTATTTCGTCTTATTAAATTTTTCTTTTCAAAGTGTCGCGACCGAACTCGATCAATCTCTATTACATCCAAGCCGGAGCCCTGGGCTTACTTTACATTTTCAATTATCTTTCCAAAATATTTGTTTATGCTATTCCATTTTAGACTTTAATTACGCGAAGCACTTCTTCGGGCAATCCCATAAACACTTATAATTTCAAAGACCCTTAACATTTACATTCAACAAAATGCATTTACAAAATGATGCCTTTTACTATGTCCCCGTAATGTAAAAGATAATTTAAACAATACAATTCTTAATGTCACTATCGCTGGTGATTTCACATAGCCATAGAAGTCGAAGACCACGCATGCATTCACTGGGAATCCCGCCCCGTTTGTCATTCAAGAGTAATGTGATTTCACACTCGATTATTACCGCTTCACATATGGCTATGTGGTCAACATTCAATAATGTGATTCACTCTGTTTAATCCTCGTCTCGCTTGTCATCCGCAGCAATGTGATTTCTCGCATTTTACAAGATGATTCACTTTAACTATAGAATCACATTCATGACAGATTTAGTTGTCGACCTCGTCTCGTTTGTCATTCAAGAGCGTCGGACTCACATTCAATATCACCATCTCACATTTTGGCTATAGAATTCGACATTCACGCACAGATTCACTACGTAACTCCGCCCTGCTTGTCATTCGCAGCAATGTGATTTCTCAAGATTTACGCATGATTCACTTTAACCATAGAATTGACATTCATGATAGATTCAGCTTGTCGAACTCCGTCTGCTTGTCATTCAAGAGCAATTGATCTCGCATTCAATATTACCTACCACATATGACTATGTAAGCCCACATTCACGACAGATTCGGGCCTGGTGAATCCATGTCCGTCATTCCGCAGTAAATGTGATTCTCGTCTCCAATATTACCGCCTCACATACATGACTATAGAAGCTCGACATTCAATGACGTATCTGGGCCAGTGAACTCACGTCTCGTCATTCAAGAAGAATGCGATTTCGCATTGGGATTAAATACTACCTCTCATGACTTAATTCCAGCTTGGTGAACCCACATATCTGGCCATTCAATGATACATTTCAAACTTTACTTTTATGCGCAATTCTCGCTTATCGTTTCAAATACATGTGCACACATGCATACGCGCAGACATATTTCAATAACAATCATTCAAATCAATATATATATATATATATATATATATATATATATATATATATATATATATATATATATATATATATATATATATATATATATATATATATATATATATATATATATATATATATATATATTTTACAATTAGCATTCATAACCAATCACACCGCATTTTGTCTTCATATCATTTACTGCATGACAAACATTTCAAATAACAATCATTCAAATCAATATATATATGCTTATATATATATTTCACAATTAGCATTCATAACCGATCATAATCACATTTCAATTCCAATATCACTTTCGTATTATCCTTTCAAAGATATACTCAATCTATGTACACATTTCATATACTCATTCACGTATACTCGTTTATATACTCATTCACGTATACTCATTCCTATACTCATTCATATTCTCATTTACGTATACTCGCTTCATTTGTTATCATTTTCTGGTTATATGTGATAATAATCATATATCACTTAACCACATTATGTGTTCATGACATATTGCTCGCATGTTCCCAATCTCATGTTTCAATTGCTTTCATTTTCATTCTTCCATAATCATTTTCATGTTTCATGAACACATCTTTTACATTTTCATTTTCTACATTTTCCTGTTTCATGCCTATTACATATGGCACTTCATATTCTTGTGAAGTATGATGTATGTGGAATCACACATCATTCATATATTCTTTATTCCTCTATTAATCTACTCTTTACTTAGGAAGTGAATCAATCCAATCGATCATCCAAACTAAAGTTATGACATTTTTCATGCCAACTAGTCATTTGACCGATTTTTCTAGTGACGTTTGTATTACTAATTTTTCCAGGGTCTTAACTTCATATTTGACTCTAGGTAATTGTACTATTTTAAAGCTAAGGTGCTAAGGGTTCTATTCCAACTGGAATCACCCAATTCGGAGCACCGAAACTCAAGTTACGTCCGAAACAACCCGGACTACTCTATGTCCAAAGCTGATGCAGGAATTTTCCTTGCACATGGCCCCACTTTGAGTGAATTTATAGGCCACTTAGGATCATAATTTGACGATGCCTTATCTTAAAGTTTGGTTCTCCTTGAAGTCTATTTTACTTGTACCCACTTCAATCACTCCAAATCTGGATGTTAAAACTATGTTTATACCAAAATACGAAAACCTACGAAATCGTAGCAGAATTATGCTGTACCGTACACGCCTAAATATGTACCAGCACAAGTTGGCCAAAATGACCAAAACACAGATGTACCGGTACAAGTTCAAATTGTACTGGCACAAGTTCGAAAAGTGCCCCAAATGTGTATTTTGTTCCATATTTCCATATTTGATACCCAATCAACTCTACTCTTCAAACACACATCAAAAAACACTTCTAATTCACCTTGTAATCTCCCTTCTATTCAATTCATCTTCACCTTCATATGTTTCTTTCAAAATTTTTTCATGAATTTCCTTCCAAAACCCTTCTAATATGGTTAAGACCCATCCTCAACAAAAAACATGAATATTAAATTAGGTTTACTCTAAACCCCAACTCATTTACTTACACTAATCATGAATCCAACTTAAGAGAAAGAGGATTCTACAACTATCTTTGGTAGTTACTTAGCCTTAACAACCCTAATATTCGTTAGATTTCTCATCCTAACAAACCCTAGGTTTTTGGACAAGATAATAACCATACAAAACCAAAGATCCATACACAAATCCAAAGTTCCATACCAAAATCTCATAGAATTCATAATCAAGGTGAGTTTCCATACCTTGTTGGCTTGATCTTGGCCTCCCATCTTCTTCCTCTTCCTCTTCTCTTCTCCCTCCTCCTTCACGTTTTTTCTCCCCAATGAGACCAACTTTGGTCTTTAAACCCATTGCCATACTGTTGTCCTCTAAAACCCATTGGTTAAGTTTCATTAATTGCTTTTAAGCCTTCCAACTCTTGGCTATTTGTATTCCAAGTTTCCTTTATTTCATTTTGGCCTCAAACTCATCAATTCATGTCTTTAAAGTCTCGACAAATTACAATTTTGTCCTTAGTTTTGTAACTTTCCGGGTCTCTCGTTTCTATATTTCGCATTTAACTCACAAAACAGTTAAATTATACTTACAAAATACCCTAAACATGTCGAAAACGACTAGGGTATATTTTGGGGTGTTACACCATGTGTCATCCGACACCCCACGCCTCGAAAAACGTGAAATCCCGACCACCTCGGAATCTAACGAAATTCGACTTAGTAGCTAAATTTCACGAGACGATTTCAATGGAGAAGTCCGTTTCACACCTAGGTAGATCTAGAAAAAAATTCCGGATTTCACCGAATTATTATTTGATTCTTTTGAGAAAATTGGAATTTTCTGGTCTTACACTACACATGTATATAAACTACCTAAACACAAACATGACTAAACACAAAACTCAATATCCTAGGATGAGCAATCGAATGCAATACGTTAAATGTAAACTCTACTGTAAATGTAAACTAACATGCATAAATAAAATAAACCACTAAGACTAATATCAAAATCAAAGCAAACAAGATTAATCTAATAAACTCGATCACCACTCACACCCCCCCAAACAAAAATATCCAGTATCCTTCTAATCGGCAACAAAAAGAACAAGAGAGGGTGAAGAGAACTCCCCGGTGATCGACTGTCATCAAGTGTGTGGCGGCGGTGGCGCCAGGAAGGCCGAGCCAGCAGCCGCCCGAGGGGACTGGCCGGTTAAGAAGAATCGTGGGCCTGCTGGGCTAACATCAGACGTGATATCAAGTGCCTCCATATCCTGTGGTGATGAGGACTCTGCTCCTCTGGTCTGCCCCACAATGCATCAAAGCGCTCGCAAGTGAGAGCACCGGTCTCGAGGTCGCGAGGACTCGGAGGGAGCCCCGTGGGCTCTGGCGGTGGTGGTGGAGGTGGCGGGACCGAGGACCGCCCAATGTCAATTCCGGGATCAGTCCAGGTCCAAAACGGGCCCGATAGTCGTGAAGCTCGTCCTCGTCCGAGGGCTCATGGCCATCGTAGGGCTCCTCATATCGTGGACACCCCGCTTGTCCTCTTGACTGATATGGCCTTGATGAGGTGTAACCACGCTCATTGTCACTCCAAGGGCACTGTACCGTTGGCATAAGCCATAGATGAGGAAAGGGTGCCCCAAATTCATCTTAGCGTCCCGGTTATGGAGGATGGCGTCCTCTATAACCTGCCCAACATCAAAAGGAATATCCTGAATGATGGCGTAGTTGAGCAGGGCACGCTTGGCGGTCACTTCACACACGTTCGTCGTCGGAATGAGACGCGACGTGATGAAGTGATGCCATACCTTGGGGATATACGCCAAATGCTTGGCCTTGAAGTGGACGGCATGGCCCTCACTATTGAGTTTTCCACTCACCCGGCTATTAGTCAAGACCCGAATGACCCTGGTAGTTTGGTGCTCGTAGCCGATCAAACGGTCTGAGGAACATGGGCAAGATCATAATAGTGATTGATCGACCAAGACCGGAGCCACCAAACACCCCTCACCGAACCTTTGACGACGCGGGAGGCGCGAGATTACGCAAATTCTCGCACTACACTCATCGCAAATTGACGAGGTGGTCACAAAGTGTCGCATCCCCAGTCAGCACAGTTTTGCTGAAAAGTCGCTTCGGGTGATGAAAACCCTTTTCCTTGATAAACGAACGGTTCTTGCAGATGGTGCCGAACCGATCGGCGGCACCATCGTTCATGAACCGCGTGACATCGTAATTTGGGGTCGGGTCCTCACTGGCCCGACCCCGCTTGGTAGGCAACTTCCGCCTTCCGCATATCGAAGAATGACCCAACTCCTGGGAATGTAGGAATGACACCAAGGTGGTACACCCAACCGGTCAGACAATTGAATAACACCCCAGAGTACACTCCCAACTAGACTAACTAAGTGCAATCAAGGACTCAAATGTGACCAAACCTAAAATAAACCAAATGTGACCCTAAATGTGATCCTAAATTGGACCTTAGACCTACAGTTGACCTGACCAAGAGACCCCAAGTGAGTGTAGTGAATGCAAGACCGGCGTTGGATCGGGTTTGGCGATGGTGACTAGTGGATGAGTGCCTGTAAGCAGAGGCTCGAGGGCGCAGACATCGCATCCCGACCGGTGGTAGGGAACTCCCAAGAAGGATCGATGCGGAAAGTCGACATAATGTGGAGAGCTAGGGTTTAGCAAGAATGGGGTAGGGTAGAACAAAACGGGCGTGATACGAGCCTTAAACAGGCAACGCCGCGACGCTCGGCAACGCGTCGCGACGCTCCGCAGAGTAAATTTCACCAACGCCGCGGACGCTTTTAACCAACGTCGCGACGTTCTAGAGAATGGTGAAAATCAACGTCGCGACTTTGGGATCTCACGTCGCGACGTGCCAAAGAGTGTAAAAATCAACGTCGCGACGTTGGAGATCAACGTCGCGACGTTCCAGAGGCACTCAAAATCAATGTCGCGACGTTAGAATCTCACCGCGACGCCCAAGAAGGGTAAAATTGACGCCGCTGATGTTATGAAGGCTCAAATGCACATTGCTACCATGTTCAAGATAAGAGACACTCTCTTGTGAATGTGACTCGACTTCTTTGTAATGCTCCCGCATAACGGATCCTCTAGCACTACCGCGAGCCCTGAAAGTAAACAACCAAAAAGAGATTACCGATTACGGACAAAATCAGCAAACCAACATAACTGAAAGCAGACAATAAAAATTTAACTCAGAGAAGGGAAAATTGCAAGAAAAACTCGGGTTGCCTCCCAAGAAGCGCTATGTTTAATGTCGTTAGCTTGACGGCCCTGAATCTCAATGTGTTGTATGCTTAGAAGAAATTGGGAAATGCTTACGCATCTCCCTATATTGCTCTCACCCAATGCTCAAGGTGGATGAAATATTCTTCTGTTCATGCCCTTCCTCTTCTCGGTGTCTTTCTGTGCAGGAATAGACTTATCCCCTCGGTTTTTCGTGATCGCCAAAAATCTTCAGTGAAGTTCAGATATCTTCATTTGAATCGTCATCCGCTGCGTGGGTCGGAATACATGGAAAGTTATCTCTGCCTCCTTGGACTCTCAATTTGAGCTCACCTTCTCTGCACATTGGATTTGAGCTTTTCCCCGTGGCTGTGAAGGGTCTACAAAAGTATGATGGGAATCGAGTCAGTTTTCCTCCATGTCCAGAATGACGGTCTAATGGAAGGACGAATTCTACCAACTTTATTAGACATTTTCACTATCCCCGAGGATGTTGGTAGGACCTGTCTGCAAGTTGCAAGCTGATTGTGGTCGATTTTGGTTCTCCCAACTTTAGCCTTTTAAACATCGAAAGCGGCATCAAGTTGATGCTTGCTCCCAAGTCACACAAGGCTTTTCCAGATACCCGATTCCCTATAGAGAACGGTATAGCAAAGCTACCCGGATCTTGAAGTTTTGGGGGAAGCTTGCGTAATGGCACCGCATTCCCGCTTAAGGCGATGGTCCCATATTCTTCCAACTTTTTCTTACTCGCCAAGATCTTTTTCATGAATTTCACGTAACTTGGCATGTTCTCCAATGCCTCCAAAAAGGGTATATTAATATGTAGTTTCTTGAAAATGTCAAGAAACTTTGCAAACTGCTTCTCCAACTTACCTTTCTTCAATCTCGAGGATACGGGATGGCATGACAGGTTCATCCGTTTTTATCCGTTTTCGGGTTGCTTCCTCGCTTATTATCCTTGGCGCCTCATAACTCCGGGCTACCTCACTCTAGATCCGGTCTTTGGGATGCTTGGTCTGCTCCTTAATTTTCGGCCTCTACCACTGGGTTTCGCCCGGGATTTCCAACCCTTTTCCACTTCTTAGAGTGATAGCCTCATAAAGACTCTTCCCTCCTCTTAGGGTTTAATTCCTCGAATTGCTTGGTAGCTAACCTCGTTGCTCTTCTCACAACAGACCGCCATCGACCCATCTGTACCTCCAAGTTCCCTCAACTGCGCCGCTGATTGTTTAATCGTGGCCTGTTGCTGCATATTCGCCTTTGTCTCATTCATAAAGGCGGTGTGTGAGGTGAGCATCTGTGCAAGGGCTTGCTCTAAGTCCACCTTTTTCTCAGGGGTGGTTCGCTAACCTCGCTTGATGGGCATATCGTTTCGACTGCTCCTCCATCCATACCCTTGATTGCTCGAATCGCTCGATTCTCATTATTACGCCACCGCCTTGATTTTGATTCTGATAATTGTTTCCATACCGTCCTTGCCATTGATTGACTCGATCAACCTCACACATACCGGGCCCGACCCATCGCTTGGTTTCCGACCGACATTCTGCGCTATCACATTGCCCCTCCACGTGACCACACAACTCCCATGGGTCAAGGTTCATGGCATTCGGGCCTTGCCGTCTGTCAACCGCTTAGTAAGTTGTGCAACATGATTAACCAGATTATTGAGAACCTCATTATCCGTGCCACCCATGGCTTCACCGTGTATTCTTCTCCCTAGGCTATCGATTTGTATTGTCGCAAGATCTCCGCACTTCATAAGCTTGGTCTCGTGGTTTCTCTCATTAGTGCCCTCCAAACGAGGCATCAATCACCATTCTCGTTATGCCTCGCACCATTATAGAAAGTAAGGACTCCGCATCCATCCGTCGGGCCTCGTGACGTGGGCACTTCATCGGGCCGTGAAATTTGTCCCATGCCTCGCTGCCTCTCCCCAGTCGCCTCAAAAGTATTGATCTCTCGCACGCTGTGCAATTTTCGAGGGTGGGAAGAATTTGGTCGTGAATTTTGCACTAAATCGCTCCATGAGGTAATGGAATCCGGTGGCTAACTTGTTAACCAATGTCAGTTCTATCTCCCAGTGAGAGTTGGAAAACACCAACCTGAGTGCCTCCTTCAATAACCCCATTGTACTTGATCGTGTCACACACTTCAAGAAAGTTGGTCAGATGCATATTTGGATTCTCATTAGGCAACCCGTGAAACAAGATGTTTTGAAGCATCTGCAAAGTGACTGACTTTAACTCAGCTTGCTCGCTCGAATAGTGGTCTTCGATAGTTGTCTCAACAACAGCCAAGCAGAGCAAACTCTCTAACAACATGAAGGATCATCCGGTCGAATAAACTACTTCTAGGTGCTTGATTCCTTCCGTTATTCCCGCCGCGGCCCTCCTCGGGGTCCTGCTACTAATGCCAAGATCCGCTTCATTGTTCTCCATGCTTGCTAAATTTCGAAGCCAGTTCGCTCTCTGCCTCTACGTGCCTGCAAAGTTCCTTTTCCGCTCAGATCAAACAGATGTTGGTCAACCTGATCTCGTCGGCGCATGTACTCACTGAAATCTAAACTGCAATCACACACGCAACAACACGACCAAATTACTAACACTTGTAATACTAAATAAAAACAAAAATTCCAGAGTAATATCTAATTGCTTTATTCTCTATATCACTCTAAACCTATCCCCGGCAACGGCGCCAAAAACTTGACAGGCCGAAAACATGGTGTGTAAAATATACACCTATGTGCGTAAGTGCACGCGTCGCCCTAAGTAATATAGTGTACTAATGGTACAGATATCGATCCACGAGGATAGGTGAGTTGACTACAGAGATTTGCTTTTCAAATATTATCTGGATGTACGTATTGTGTAAAAGGGTACTAATGTCTGAAAGTAAAATAAACACACCGACTGATTGAATTACTATGTAATGAAACTAGGTTATGTCTCCTCGCCACTTTCGATGGATTATTTCTTAAAGATGATATTATTCAGTCTATTTATGATTTATTAATGGCAAGGTGATCTTGCTTATGAGATACCCTCTCTCGAGGTGTATTCGCCTATCTCGCTAGTAGAGTTGAGTGTATCTCTACCCCAACCCTCGACACTAAATGTTTAAATGTTCTAACCTTAATCACACCTTCGAATCGAATATCTCTATTTAATTCGAATCAACCAAAGGTCGCTCTACTCATATCCCCCTAGGTATCCTCATCTCTCGAATCGACTCTAGTATGATCATGTTAATGTTGGCCAAACATCACTATGTAATTGATCCACAGATGTAAAGCAGATAATAATGAATCATAAATCAATGAATAATATAAATTAATAAACTTTAATCCATTCAAACGTGACAGGGTTCAACAAGACCCTAGGTAAAGATCTAGAACATACTGAATAAGAAAATACCAATATGTGATATATAAAACATCAGTTCTACTGTCCAAAACGAAGAAACAATACAAATCACTTCCGCTCTTCGATCAATGTCACCGCGCTCGTTTCGTGCCCTAGTTCGTATGTTCCTTGATCTCCGATCCCCTCAAATTTCGCTCCCATTCGCCTTTAATGATTGGAGAGGAGAAACTCGCTACCGACGTCGCTGACGCTGCAATCAGCGACGCTGGGACGCCACGACGCTGGGACGCCGCGACGCTGGGACATCGCGACGCCCACCCATCCCATGCACCGCTCCGCCGCCTGAAATTGCTCCAAAGCCGCCTTTGCACCACCGCACCCGCATACACACCAATCACCAAATCAGGTATCCAGCCACAAAAACTACTTATTTAAATATAAAATAAACGCGAAAACGTAAGAACGATGCGGGTAATATCTGAGTGTTTTAGGCACTCATCACAAATAATGTCTCCAAATTTGCAAATACAATCATACTAATTCCAAATCATGCGGTAGTTCTTTCATGCGGCTCAACTGTCTCAAGCATAGCTACTACTTTACCCTCTCGCATTAGGACACATCTAAGTCCATTTATGAAGCCGTCACTAAATATCACATATTCCTTACCGTTGTGTCAATCGGTAAGAACCGAGGCCTGACAAGAATGCTTTCAAATTATCAAAACTTCTGACATTCTTCACCCTATTCAAATTTCACATTTTTTCTGGAGTAGTCTCATCATTGGGGTCGCAATCATCGAAAACCCCTTAACAAATCTTCTGTAGTAACCCGCATCCTGTGAAACTACGCACTGTGAACATTTCTGCGGCTTCCATTCGACAACCACTTCTATTTTCTTGGATCCACTCGATTCTTCTTCGATACAATGTGCCCAAGAAAGGATAATACTTCATTCAACCAAAACTCACACTGCTCGCTTGCATACAACTCCATTCTTTCTCAAAGTCTCTTAACACTCACCCAAGGTGTGTATCGTGATTTTCCGATCTTTTAACAATAAGAATGTCGCCTATGAACACTACGACAACCGATCCACATACGGCTCCGAAACACGATTCATTAGGGTTCATGAAAGTCGTGGAGCATTTGTCAAACCAAACGGAATTACAAGGAACTCATAATGTCCATATCGCATTCTAAACACCGTTTTATGCACATCCACATCTTTAATTCTCAACTGATGATACCCAAATCGCAAGTCAATCTTCGAAAAGATACTTACATCTTTCAGTTGGTCAAACAAATCATCAATTTTGGGTAATGATAATTTATTCTTTATAATAACTTGTTCAATTGTCTATAATCAATACATAAATGAAGTGTACCTCTTCTTCTAACAAAAGCACTGAGCTCCCACTGATACACTTGGTCGAATAAACCCTTTTTCTAGCGCTTTTGCAACTAAAGCTTCACCTCTATAACCCGCTGGTTTCATTCTAAGATGCTGGGTAATGGATGCCCAGGCACCGGTACAACGCCGATAGCAACCTCAATCTCCTCCGTGGGGCAATCCCGCAACTCTCCAAAGTCACTAACGGTAGGGATATCGGATACGCTAGGCCTTGCCTTTACCGTATCAATCACATAAGCCAAGTAGGCTTCACATCCTTTTCGCACCATTTTTCTAGCAGTGGCTACGGATATCACATTAGAGAGGTGGTTTGACCTCTCGCCGATGAAAGTTACTTCATCCTCATTCGGTGTTCTCATGTTACTTTTTCATCTACAACCCACCATCTGGGTGTCGACAACCAATCCATCCCCAAAATCACATCAAACTCCTTAAAGGATAATTCGAACAAATCCTCAGGAAACTCATACTTCATTCTATGGGGCAATCTCTATACACTCTATTCACAATAACACTATGCCCGAGCTGGTTTGTCACCAAGATGTCATACTCGGGTTCCACTTCGGTAAATTTTTCACACTCATGTGTATGTCAAGACAAATATATGGCTGGTCGACTCCTGTGGTCAATCAATGCATGTACGTAGGTATCAAAGATTTGGAAATTACCAACCATCACATCCTGAGTTTGCATCTTCCACTCGCTTTCATTACATATGCTCTTAGCTGGAGCACGACCATCTTGCTCACCCAAGGTTTGTGTCCCTTGTCTCGAAAACACTTGGTGATGCAACACTCTGCTTGCCTTTCCGTGCCACTAAAGTCAGAATTCCTGGCCTGGTGCTATAAATGAACGAGCTTCGAATCTTCTCCCTCTATGCACTTTGGATCCATAAATCAAACAAGCACCTGTAAGTCTCCAACATTCTCCTTTATGATTTTTCCAACAATGGGAGCAGTCTGTCCTCTAGAAGCACCTACTGGTGCACTCGCAACTGATGGTGCCGATAGAGTAGTATTCCTATCGGTAGCCTGAGCTGTAGGCTGACTGGAACCCTGTGGTCCCCTGAATCTCTTCCTTTGTTGTTGTGAACTGGACTGACCGAGATTTTTCTTTCCTTGTCTTTTATCTTTTCTCTCTTTTTCCTCTTTCTTTACTCTTTCCACATTTAATGCAAATACCGCCACCTTTGGAAAAAATCATCATGGAAAAATCCCGTGACATGGGCCCGAATATGGTCACATACGCCTTCAAACTTACGACTTTTCTTCCTCACTCTAATAAGTATCTCAGAGCATACTTGTTCTCAACCGTGTGAATTCTCTTCGATATTGCGACACTCATCCGCCTTTGTCTCAGACATGAAATTCTTCTCATGTTAGCCAAATAGATGCAACCCACATAACAATGCCTCGAATTCATCCAAGAAGAACTTCCATGTAATACTCCGCGGCAAATTCCGTCACGTAAACCCACCATTAATAAGCCTCATCCCGTAGGGCGGTCGCATTCCAAACTCTCATCCTACAATGCATTTCGCACTAGCATTCGCCGGTCCTTTCGCCGAGCCACCCCGCCATGTAGGGCTCATCATCTTTCGTCTCTAGAAAATCTATCTACCGGTACCTTGCCATCCTCCCCAATGGCCGGTCGCTGAGGGGCAACCGCAGCCTATTGTGCTTCTTGTAACGCCCGAGCTAACCCGCCGAGGATATCATCAAGACCACCGCAGCAAGTTCCGGTTCATTCATTGGTGGAACATGGGACGCTTGTCCACCTTCCACACTAGCAGGACTGTCTTGACGATTCCCTTGGTCATCCTCAACCCTAAAAGGATATGTATCCATGTTTCACCTATTAAGACCAACAAGATTCACATCAGAGTCACGTCATCCTTTATATGAAAATGCAATGCATGTTATAAACAATTTCAAAATCATTCACAAAAAATTTTCAAAATCATTTTGTAGAACCGCCTAAACCTAGGCTCTAATACCACTATAAATGTGGCGACCCTCGAACCCGGCCCGACCCAATTGGCGGATTCAAACCGAAACCCCAGTGGACACCCTACTGCTTACAACCAACCATGACAAACACATTTCATTCTCAAATCTTTGCGAAAGCGATTTCAATTTAGAGCAAGCCCATAAACATTTACATTTAACAAAATGAATTTACAATGAAGGCATTCTATGCCTTTTCAAAATGATTTACAAAATAGATATTCGTAGCTCAAAATATTTTGCAAAATATCAAAGTTAAAAAAGAAACATGACATGAATGTCGTTCGAGCATACCCGCAATTCCTCTTTATGACCTCGACGATCCTCGACCGGGTCCGTCGATCACTCATTCATCACTGCACCTGCGCATTGGTAAAACAATACGCTAAGCATTTTCATGCTTATTGGTTCTATACAAATCCATTCTTCAGTTTCAGTTTAATTCAAATCATGCAATTTAAAAATTCAAATCTTTCAAATCTTTTTGGATGATCAATGTCAATACAATACATATACTTGTTTTATATACAATCATTTATAGTTCATTGATCATCCCAAATATACACTGCTATATTCAATAAATCATGCATTAATCAAATCATGCATTTCACAATGCTCTTTCATTTCACTGGCAAACATGTTTTTCAATTCCAATATTTCAATCTCAAATCAATTCAATTTATGCTCACAAATTCATTTCACTTCTACAATTCAATTCAGTTCTACCCTTAACGAATTTAACCTATGTTTTCTAGATACAGATATCTAATCACCAAGACGGTCCCGTTAGGCTACAGTGTGTATAAAAAAATCAATTAGCCGAACACTACCGACATACGGCCCGATTGGCCATTCGATCGGAGTGACACATCAATACAATCGTTCGTAGTACTGCTATTTTGACCCCTATTGGTATACCAATATATCCTTAATGCGAAATAAACGGTTAACATTCTATTAAGGGCGTTCAAATCCTTTATAGCAAAATATAAGAAATACGTACATTTGTATAAAGTTCATTTTCAATAATCATGCAATCATATATGCAAACATTTCACAATCATTTTCTCTCAAATCAATTAAATCAATTCAATATGCTTTTCTTATGCATCCTAGAACAAATAGTTCAAATCTTGAAACGAATAGAGAAGATAGAAACAACATGCAAAAAACTTGAAATGAGGAATAAAAGTCAGGAACAAACCAATCGTTGCTTTGATTCCGATCTTTGGAATTGACTTCAACGGGGCTTTCCTCCTCACAACTCCCTATTCAAATACAATGTCAATCACATATTAGTAGGTCATTTTAAGAGTTTTTGGTCGTGGTTTATGTCTACCCGATAATTCCTTCACTTGAAAATTTTTCTATAATACGCAGCCCATACTCCGTCTACGATTCCTTCCAAGAAAATTTTAGCTCTGAGTCTATTTTTAGTAGGAATTGTAAATCCATCTCATTTGGGATCACCCAAACTCAAGCACGCATTTTAATGCCAAATCTGGTCGTAAGATGCCCAGCCACTCCCGGGCTCGCATGCCCACCACCCGTTACCTACCATTATTTCCACTTTCGTGGGTCTTAACCCATAATTTGGTAATGGTTCCTTCTACTCATTTTAAGCTATGGTTCTAAGGTTTCTTCTTCAACTAGAATCATCCAATTTGAATCACCAAAACTCAAGTTATCGCATTTTACATCCAGACTACTCTAATTTGCAAAACAAAATCATATTGTTCTTGCACATAGCTCCACTTTGAAAATTTTTTGGGCACTTTGGGTTAACAATTTACATACACTTCCTTCAAGTAAATTATTCTCCTGTGAAGTCACACTTTACCTGCACTTTGAATCACTCAATTTGGGATGAGCGAAAACTCAACTTACACAATACCAAAACTATTCTAAAACACATAATCAAGTTTCGTAACCTGACCATAAATTTTATCCAAATGCAGCATCATTTCAACGTAATTCTTCTGGTCCAATGGGGGTCCAACCGTATACCTATTTCAGGAGATTTGTTCTCCTGTGACGTCTATCAGACCCAAAGCACTGAATCACTCAATTTGTATTTATAAACCCACTAAGTGCATGATCAAAACAAAATATGGGTTTGGAAAATTTTCACAACATCTCCTTTAAAACTCATCATTTCTATACAAAACTCCATTTGAGGACCACAAACAAAAAATCAAATCCACAAATCGAACTCAAACCAACAAAATCACATTTTGTACCAAGCTAGGGTTTGTTCCTAACCCAAAGATCAAAATCACAAAAATAGGGAAAACTAGCTTGTGTTCTCTACCTCTTTTCACTTGAAATCACTTTCTCTAGCTTCTTCCATCTTCCTTCTTGAAAAATCTTGAACAAAAATGGGAGATCACCAAAAGTTTGATCTTGTCTCCTTACCCTAGCTTTTCTCCCATTTCTCCTCTTAACCCTCTCTCAAAAACGTTTTTGGCAAATGGTTATCTTAGACCATTTTTTGTCTTTAAGTCAAAATCCTCTTAAGGCCTTGTTGGGCTCTAAATAATTAATCCCAGCTTGACTTAAGTTTGCTCAAATTTATTTAGCCCACTTATCATTTAATTCACTTGGCCTTTAAGCCATTTTCATTAGACCCTTAGGTCCTTATTTATAAATTCAATTTTACCTTTTACTTGGGTAAATCACTTATCAAATAACAATCAATATTCATTTAATTTTATGAAATACCTAAAAGTCGCCTCAATTTATACCCGGATATATAATAAAATTATTAAAAAAAATTATAGGGTATTCTTAGAGCGTTACACTTAGATATTTAGTTATAATGTGAGGATTATTCAAAATGATCCCGAGGATTTGGTTATCATGTTGGGGATTTATCTTCACACTTTTAGAGACGTTTTATATGTATCCCTCCATTGGTTTGTTGCTATTCAAGATCACACACCTTCGGCAGGCTAAGCTAATATTTTAAAAATCGGATCGATGACTGAACTGAAAAAGTTAGCGACTCATGGTTTAGGGATCAAATCGATGATTAAATCTACTAAACCTAACTAGAAAGACTCGTATCAACGGTCCGATCGATCGACGGATTTGACTGACAGAGCACCTGGCCACCATGAGACATTAAGATTAAACCATTGGAAACCACCCATTTATAACCAACATAGAGCAACTACCAAAACTTAACCACCCATTTATATGTATTTGGTTAAAAATTGTTTAACCAATATTTTAATAAAAATTTAGTTGAGGGAAAATTTATTTTATTTTTGAAAGAGATTTCTCACAATTAAAAAAAGCGTGAATATCTTATTAATATACATTAACAAAATGATTTGAGAAAAATATATATAAAAGAAAAGAGTGATTTTATTCAAAAAAAAAATATAAATTTATTTAAGAAAAGAAGTTTCACAATTTCTTTGGGACTTAAAAGGGAAACTCATTTGATTTGAAATTTTTATTTTTATTTTTGAAGGTTTAGGATTTGTATAAAATAAAAGATACTTATTTAAAAATAATTTCACACAAACATTCCCACATTCGGATTATTTACTCACTTAAAAATGAAGGTAACGACATAAAAGTTCGTTTCATACGATTAAAATTTTAAGACTGCCAGATATTAAAATTTCGATTAAAAAAAATATAAATATTAAAATAAAATTACTATCTAAGTAAAACTTGTTTTACAAGCCTAAACATAGCAGCTTTAAAAAGTAACGGACGGTTGAACAGCGGCCGTATCTTTTGGGACAACTAACAATTATATCAATAATTCAGTTGGAAATAATATTTTTTAAATAATAAAGGGAAAAATAGGTTTACTAAATTAATAAAAAAAATACACAACTATCAATAATATAGCACAACTACTATTATCAATATTTTAAAAACCCGATAGGTTAATCAGAAAAACTATCGATTCAAGTTTAAAGGTTGAATCGATGGTTCAATCGGATTAAATCATGACTGAAAAGATCATAGATCGATGATTTGATCGACCAATTCAGTTCAATTCTTATAAAACTAACTATTATAACTATTCCATATACTATATAATAGAGGGCAGTTTGAGGAATATATTTTTATTTTATTTTTTTGTGTGTTTTTTGTTTTTAAAGCAAATCACAATTACAATTATTCTTAGAACATATATTGTAATACGGATGCAAGGAACTTTTTTTTTTTCCCAAAAATAAAGCGTTTAATGTCAAAGTAAATCACTCTTAAAAAATTAGTGAGTAAAGTTCTTTCAAAAATAATAGCTCCCTCATGATTGAAAATTGCATTAACCTTATAACCGTATTTACCAACTCATAAAAATTGATGTGTGAGATCATTGATTATTATTTCGATTATCGATAAGTAAGATTATCATCTATTTTTTAAAGAATTACCAATAATACATTTAAAAAATAGCAATCTAATATGTATTTTAAAAAAGAAAACCCAAATTAATGTGTCCTTACTTTTTATCAAAATCATTAATAGCTATGGTTTTAAATTTTTTAAATTAAAATTAAAATTATTAACTACGATGTTTTAAGCTAGTTAACATCATATTAATAAACTTCGGTTTAACGTATTTGATTGATATTTAAAAAAACAAAAAATTGTATTACTTTGACTGTAAAGTCAATAATAAAAGCATCGTTGCTTTACCCTTTCCCCCATTCACCTAGGGTTTGAGCCGCCTCCATGCGGTCTCGCTTTACTGCCATTCCCTTATCAACAATCTCTCTTTCCCTAGGGTTTAATTTTTTTCCCTGCGTTTTGAATTTTCATCCTCCATTCTTGCTTTCTGAATCTCATTCATCATCTTGATGTCTTAATCTATGATCATCTTCCTCATCTTTCATCCATTTAATCCGATACCGATCTTTTTGATCTTCCATTGTTGAGTTAGTATGAAGAAAGCAAACAGAGAGTCAAGTTTCAATGAGATCTTGCAGGTTTGCAGGGCTGCGGGGATGGGTGGAGTCGGCAATCACCTTTCAGCGATTCAGCGAGACCACGCTGCATTTAATCTCTACTCTCGTTTTCTCAAACAATACGACATTTGCTCACTGATTAAGAAAACAATGCTATTATTAATATTTTAATGATCTGATAAATACGTGACACAAGATAAAAAAACCAAAATTTCTATATTCGCTTTATCGTAATAGAAGTTTTTCAAGACTGAGCTTTATTTAAGACGCATCATTTATTTCAATTAATGCAGAATGTAAATCAAGCTGATTCCATGTTTTATCTCGGCGACACGAATTCATGTTTTATAAAAGCGAGAATCAGAAAGATATCAGCATCTGCCTCCGAAAACGTTTTAAGCAGAACGTTTTGAAAAGACGAAGATTCTTACGAATTAACATAAGCGCAAGCACGCAGCAATGTATTTAAGCTTTATTGAAGGTTTAAATTCACGTTTTTATTCAAGACGAATCACGTTTTATCAAGACGCAAGATTCATTAAGCTGACGTAAGCTATGTTAATATACATCTAAGATTCATTAAAACAGATGTAGTTTTGTTTGAAGTTATGGAGGGTCTTTTCTTGATTATTGATACGGAATCTTTAGATATTTTAACATCTTATGATGGCTAATTGTGGACTGGTGAATCTGCAGACCTCGATTATCATATCACATGAATAAACGAATTTTTTCCAAACAGCCAAAAAATATCTCCGTTGTTCCCCGACCTTTAACGACCGAGACAATACTGATATGCCTTCCGCTTCTTCAATAATAAGAAGATAGCCGCCTATCTCAATATGATCGCTCATAAAATGAGTCTATTATCACGGCTTTTCGCTAGGACAAACGTATCGTAGTTCGACGCTTTCTCCTCCTTAGATTTCCTAGTAGATCCATCCTGAACTCCAATCGCTCCCCAAAATTGGGTTTTTCGCCGAAGTTTCCCTAGCGCGCTTACTCGACCATCCGAAAAGAGGGATTACCTTAGTAAACAGGCCATATACTGGTTATAATTTATGAAACAATAGACCACTTGTTTATCCATCAGTTCGGCAGCTCAAGACAGCATGATATTCCGTCGGCAATTATTGAAGCTTAATCGTTCCTCTCAGACGGTTTGGCAACTTCTCATCATTCTAAGCAAAGTTGCTAGCTTTGGCAGCTAGTGCCGAAGAGAGTTTGATTCGCGCCTCCCCTTTGTATATCTTCCTGACGTCACACTGAAATGACAGTAATATGAAACGAGTGTCCTCCGCTTCATGATGAAATCTTTCTTTCTTACTTCTATGCACAAGCAGCATTGCATGGGCCAATGATAACTTAAATTTTCATATTGTGAAGACTACTGTAGATAAAGTGGAGCAGATGGCCTGTTATCAGATACTTTCAGAGCTTTAAGTTTTTTCATTTATATATCGCTTTTTATCGATCAAAAATTAAAAAAAAATGAATTTTTCTTTAAAAATAGTTGTTTTTTTCCTTATTATTAGTAATGTAATTGAACAATTATTAGTTTGTATTTTGGATGCATACCTCACAATTCCCTTGTTATATATTTATATGTAAGATCATTATATTACTTCCATGCGATAGAAGATCTAATATAAGATCGCTGATACTATTCAGATAAAGAAATTTATAATTTCAAACAATATTTTATTTTTTATTGTATATAAACTTTATAATTTAATTCATATTAATATGAAATAAAATTCAAATCTTATCATGAATAATAATAAAGTTAAAAGAATGAATATTTCAACAAATCTTTTTATTCCAATGAAACGAAAATTCATAAAAATCATTTTAGTATTTATTTTTTTATAAATACTTTAATTAATTCATTTAGTTTCCTATTAAACAATGATTTCTCATATTTGGTTTTAAAATTTATGCTTAAGTTGAAGGGAAAATATATATATATTTTCCAGTATTGTATAAAAACAAGGGAATTAGGCAAGTTGTTTTTTAAAAAAAAAACAAACAAACAACAAATCTAAAAATAATTAAACTAAAAAAACTTTTTTAAAGAATATTACTATATGAATAATAATTAAAGAAAGAGTAGCAAGAAGCAAGAGCGAATGAAAAGAAAACCTTTAAATTAATACAGATAGAAATAAATTTTATTTAAATTTTAAAACTAATCCTTTAAAAATTACTAAACTTGAATCCACACATTTAAATTTTATTTAAGGTGTAATTTATTTATATAGCAAAAGTTCCGAAACACTTTGTTCTAAATTTTAAGTAATTTGGTGGTTTATCACTAAAGTTTTAAATTATTATTTAAAATACACTTAAACATGCTCCTAGTTATTAACACATAATCGATCACAAAAGCTGGATTCTGTATAATATATTCCTTTTATGCTTCAATACCATGACAAAAGGATAAAAAAAAAAAAAAAAGATAATCCCATTTTTGTTTGGAAAAAAGAGAACATTTTTAAATTAGTAAAAAGGAAATAATTTATGATAATAATTTTCTTCATTCTTCCTTTTTTTCCTCTTTACATCCAAAAAAGGTTTGCTTTCTTAACCAACTTTGGGACCCCCTCTTATCGGTCTATAAATAATGGAATAACCGTTTAAAATGAACAAATCCCAACAAAAATCATCAAATTAACCTTTTTTTTAATTAAAATCCAAACACAAGGAAAAAAATACACTTTTGAACAAAAATATCATTAAAGATTTAGTTATAATACGAAGATGAGACAAAATGACTAAAGATTTTAGTTATCATGTTAGGATTTACCTTCGCAATTTTAGGAACGTTTTTGTCCACAAAAACAGGACATTTTCAAGTTTAGTTATTTGTCCATTTAAAACCAATGGAAACCACCCATTTATAATATAACCAACATGTCTATAGAGAAATGACACAAAACTTAATATAAACTGCACACAGCTAAAAAAAAATCTCCCCTCTGTTTTGAACAAATTACTTTTACTAAAATATATTATCAAAAGTATTTAACATAAAACTTTAACCATCAGCAAGTTCTTTTGGTTGTTAAGTAATTACCATGAAGAAAAAGCCACTTGCTCTTTTTTCCACAATAGAAGTTAACAGTTTTTTTGTGACCTTCAATAGTTGTTTGGATCGAATAATATATTTTCAAAATTTCAGAAAACAAAATGTGCACTCACCATTCACTATCAACACCAATTCACAATGTAGAACGAAAAGAACTGAGTAAGAATGATAAAATGAGCATGAATCCAACTCAAAACATTGCCATACATACGAAAAGTATTCAAAAACCAACCACTAATTTTCCAAGAAAAGAAAAAGAAAAACTCAAAGACATAAATGATATATCTTACAAATAAAAACAAAAATGTTCTGAACTACTTTTACCTGATCTTTTGATTAATCAGCAGCTATCTCAGAAACAGCAACCCTTTTGCAGAATTTTTTGATACTTAAAAGATGATGAGGAGCCGCCTCGCATCGCATCGCGCCTCTCTCCGTTTCATCGACACAAAAGGCCTCTGATTATTCTTTCTACCATCAAACATCTATTCCACATACACAAATTCAGGGTGGTTTCTCCGATGAAGGGTATGGGTTTAAGCTCAAAGGCCTAACCTTGTGGAATGACTCTTCCATTTTCTGGCAGCCGGTAAGGAAAAAGAATCGTCGACTTTTTTTTTTGTCTTTTTTTTCCCTGGCACCTGTAATGAAGCCCAAAATATCAAACTAAGGCTTAAACCAACTAGGATTTAATATCAGGACATGATTTGAAGTTGTCTAGTAACACATTTGACTCTACTTTCCCCTAAGGCTTCGATTAAAACCCGGTACTAAGGAAAAATAGCTATGTAATTTAAAAGTGGAAGGAAAAAAATTTTGTAGGAAAAATATAAATAGGTTTAAACTAAATAAATTCATTCTATATGTAAAATTTTAAGAAATTTTGATTATATTTTATTTTCATTTATATTTTCCATTGTGTAACCAAACATGAAAATCATTTTCCTTTCCCTACTATTTTCCGGGTTCCAAACGGAGCCAAAATCATTTTCAATGCTCATAGAACAAATGAATGAAACAATGCCATCAGTACCATCATCACTTAAATTAGAGTTGCTTACCGACTAAAATCAGAAGGGAGCCTCAAGTGATTCGTCCTGTCTCAGAATCTTCCATTTGAGGCTTCTTCGACATCTTCTTCCATCGAAAGCCTTATATATTCTCTATGAGCAAAGCGATCCCACTCGGTCAATGTTGGATTTTCACGCTCCTGTTGATTTCATAAAAGCATCAGGGAGTTATGAACGATGAAACGATATGTAAAAGCAAATGATAGTAAACCATATCTGATTTACCTGACGTATGAGAAATGGATCACGAGTTTCAAAAGCCATGAACTTATTAAGGTTGAAAAGGATATTGAAGACACTTCCTGAAAGTTTACAACTTTTCAAATCGCGCAGAGTGATATAGCTCTCGTTCTGCCACAAAGAACGAGTGTCATACAGAGTAAAAACAATTATAATGTTAACACAATCTGGGTTTGATGACCGAAATCATCTTCACTTTCTTCTCCTTTTCTTTTATTTTTTTTTTTCCTTTCTGTTTTTTTCCCCAGAATCGCATGGAGCAGGAGTGGGGTAATATTAATATTTAAGGTAGGAGTTGATTATCTGAATGAAAGGCATTTTTCAACAAGGCTCCACCTTGAAGGTTGAAAATAAACTATTTTTCTCACCATCCAAAAGGCTCTCGAAATAGAGCATTTATCCCATATAAACCCAAAGTGGTGTTCGGGTACGTTGAATGAGGAATCTAGGATAAAGAATCTCTTTCATTCTTATTTCTCATGGAATTGAATCAATAATTGATTCCATTTCTAGTGCTTGGATTAGTTAGGAATCACTACTAAAAAAAGGTAAAATGAATATACATAAAATTAGGGGCAAATGGTGATTTTGGGTTTTATATAGTGTCAAGTTTTATTATTTTGGAATTATTAGAAATGTACTAATTATTTTATTCTATTTACAATTAATAAAAATATAATTTATTTTAGATTTTTCGCTGGTTATCTATGTTTATGTTTCCTAAATTTTCAATTTTGATGAAATAACCTATTTTCAAATATTTATTCGTGAATTATTTTGTAAGAATCAAGATGGCCAAACTTGAGAGAAGTTTGAAATGTGCAATATGAGAAATAAAAGCTGAAAGTAAAATAATAAATTGAAGATATTTTACATTATTTCCTTAGAAGGGGGAATCAAAATACCACTTAGGTATGAGGAATCAAAATCCTACTTAGGAGTAGGAGTTTGCTCGTTGAATTTTTTGACTCATTCCTATTCTTATAAAACTTATCCAAACATAGAATGAGGGAGAAATGAATGAGATTCCACTTTCCACTCCTTTCATTCTCGACTCAAACGCGCCCTAATAGAATTACATTTTCAAATTATTAGAACATGGTATTTTAACAGAAAATATCAATGACCATTAGAAGTCATATTTTCTGGCTTCTGTTTCAAACACAACATAAAAAACAGAAAGGAAAATGTAACTACTCTATTATTATAATAGTGCAAACAGGAAGATCTACCTCTGGACCAGAATCATATCAACTATCTGACACAAAATATCCTCGAAGAGCACGGGTTCTTGGCTATGATTCCATTCGGTGAACTCAGCCTGTGAAAAGAATTGCATTTCGTTCCTCGTCAGAACTCCATTTCCATCCAAATCTATGCACTTGAACCTATTGAAAACAATTTAATGTCACCAGTAGTACACAGTTGATTGGAAGGTAAAAATCTATAATGAAATGAAAAATATTTCATAATAAAGCCTATCTATAGAAAAAATTAAAACATTCCAAGAAGCAACATAACAAGAAAGTAAATTCCAGGGGATAAAACATAATGCAACCATCTCTCACAAGCCATTTATTTTTTTAGGAAAAATAGGACTCTTGGTTTCAAATTGATTGCTTTCTACATTCTTATTTTCAGAAATGAAAACACATTGTTTTGAATTGTGTTGGAGTGCTTGTGCCTTTAAAAACACTAAGAAACATCATTCCAACATCTATGAAAATAAACCATTTTCAAGAATTTTTTTTTTTTTATCAGTAACATTTTCAAGAAATGTTTTATTTACTAGTAAACAAAAAGCAGTCTGATTTTTGGCCATCAAACAGGAGCACAAGGTTATCATTCAAGAATGAAGATATGAGATAAAGTATAGCTGCAATCTAGAAAAGCACAGGTTACTATTGATTTATTTACAATTTTTAACTTGACCTCATTATAGCTTGTCATTAGAACTACTATAAAGCACTACAATACTCCTGAACTTGGTTGACAAAGTGATTGATATTAATTTTCTATTAGAAATTTATACCCTTCATGTCAAAATATGCCTGATTCCTTAAGTTTTTGCACACCTTATACATCTTTTTAAATTCTTTTTTCTTATATATTGAGATATGACATCATAATTGTTGTAAACAGAAAGGTAATACTTGACACAACATATTTCCAACCAATTTACCCAAAAGTGCAATTGTTTCCAATTTGTAAGACACATTGTTTACTGCAGCACATCTCTAGCATCTACTTTTATGTTTGGCATTGTACTCTGCTCAACTGGCATGTTGGGTGCAATGTATTACGTAGTTTATATTCGACAATATTCTAGATAACCATTGCAACTAAATACATGCAGTTTAAACATTTTAAACAATTTTTAATGTTTCTCAAAGATCCACAATTTGATAGTAATACGAGATGCACCAGCCAATATTATTCTGTATCCATATCTATTTTCCAGAAATTAAAAAAAAAAAAAAAAAAAATTGATGCTACTCTATCATATAAGTATCTCACCAGGTGACTATCCTTATTTCCAGATTTGTAGAAAATGGTGTTAATAATCATGTTAGAAGGAAGAATGATTTGCTGCATACACATATGAGCACAAGAAGATGCTCAAGACTTTGAGTTTCCAGTCAACTAACACAAATATCGAATTTTTCTCACAGGTGTAGCACTCAGATAATCCCCCAGGTTTTAATCTCCACTTCCAGATTCACCATCAACCTCCACAAATGAATTTGTTAATGTCTCGGCTACATGTGAAGATCACATCTCCTGAGCAATTCCATGAAAACTGGGTGCAATAAAATTCACTATAGACTAATACTTAACATTCTTTCATTGCAACAGACATAAAAATACCAGTCCCACTTCCAGGTGCAATTAGACTTCATGAATAGCAACATGATAACACAAAGACCTCATCGATTTTTATGCCTTTCTCATGAGATTATGTGTAGCTTTTTTTTGGTTGAACAATCAAAGGTTAGCCCCATGCACACATTTTCTCTTCATGAAACAAAAAGAATCCTACACAGTCAGCTATTATATTGTGAAACGAAGAGAGAGAGAGAGAGAGAGAGAGAGTTTCCCTTTCAGTTGACACAGCATTTTCATACTAAGATTCTTACATGAACTAACATAGCACAATCCCAATTAGAAACTTGTCATAAAATAGAATTCCTCTATGATATTCATGTTTCCTGTTTCATAACTGAAAGCATAATTACAAGTATAACTCCCAATTACAATGACATAAATTCTACTGTTCATTACATGTATGATACCAGATATAGTTGGGATAATCACATTAATAGCTTGCATTTAATAATCGCTACTCTATGCAGCAGTGTTAATTGAATTCCAGCAGATTGTGTCATGATCTTCACAGGTCAAGATGAACTAAAGATGCAAGAGGAACACTAAGTCCTCCCAATGAAGAATCAAACCCATGCACTTCAAAGATATGAAACAATAGTTCTCGCTTGATTAGGTGGGGTGATCATGTGAAACATGTACTGTCATACAACATGTAAATGATTCAAACAGAAAAAGAAGGTAAGCATGTAGAAAACAATTAATACTCCGTAAGAATCTTCATACTCAGATGTCTTATCCTCTTCCTACTTAGTATGAAGTTTCTTCGACTGCATCTTCAATATCCCATCTTGCCTTCCCGAACCTGCTACAAACTTTCTGGGAATCCAAGAGAAACCATCAAACCAAGATGATTTCTGTACTTTTGATCCACCAATATAATATTTTCTCTAAAAAGCATTATCCAACTTATCACAAACCTGGGGAAAATATTCTATCAACAATCTGATAGGTATGCATGGTTACTCATCTGATAAGGTTCTCTTTTATCGATAAAAATCATGGTCATGACCAGCTCCCAGAACTTTGTTATGACAACAGATATGAGGTTGTTCACAGTAGAAAAAAATTCATGGCTGTAAAGTATAACCAAAAACAGAAACAAAAAACTATAGCTGATAGAAGTCAGCACTTAGAATGTCAATGATTAGTACACCTAAACATCCTGTTAAGATATATCTTCCAAATAAATATGAAAAGTAGCATACCATCCTGTAACACCGCTTTCTGAGACATTCCAAAAAGTTAAGTAGGATAACAACACAAGCAAACAAACAAAAACGGTCAGACTGGTTTATTTTTTTCATCGTCAATGTCACTTGACATCAAAGAACTCAAAACATTGATTTTTTTAAAGATAATCTGAGCAATATATTAAACCAAAAAAGGAGTTTAGACACCCCATAGGTGCCAAGACTGTACAGCAGGGAAGGACAGAAACAAAACCTACCACCCCCAAAAAGCTAGGCCCTTAGAGAATACACAAAATAATTCTAGCCAAAGAACACTCCACGTTAGGGATTAACCCTGCCCAAGAAATTAACGCACTAACAAAGGAGAGCTACATTCTATTTGGAGAAAAAACCATATCCTCAAAAACAACTCTATTTCTCTCTTTCCAAATTGCCCAACTTAAACTGAGTGGTGCCGCCATCCACAATTTTTTGGATTTCTTCCTGATTGGAAAGCAAGACCCTTCCCATCTCAGAGTGCAAGCCTGCGACCATCCCTGATAACACCTCTTTAACCAAATAGGAGCAAGCCCACTGAAACTGGGAATAGACAACAGAGCTGCCCATTATCCACAAACCGCAGGCCAATTGTATCACAGTGACCCAAATTCCTCCTCAGCATTCCCCAATAATAGTAATAGAATTCTCTGTTTACATTTGAACCTCTTTAAATGCTCTACAGTTAAGACTTTACCCCCCACACACCCGCACTTCCTAAGCAAAGTACCAATGATTGATTTGAGAGATTTCACTCTGAACCAAAGCTCAAACGAGTGACTGTACACAGAATTTATTATTAGGATCTGACCACTCTAACACAATGACTGGACAGAACCCTAAAGTCAAAAACTGCAACATTTTTCATATGCAAACGCCCAAGATAGATTATCACATCAACCAGAAGAAAATTCATAGAAATTAAAACAAAAACTAATCCATTTTCTATTAGTCAAATCTCAATACTTTATTGATAATCCTCCTTCCCCATCCTCAGCACTGTTTACGCCAGCAATTAAGTTCCCGCGTTTCAGCTCTCTGAGGGTAAGCTGACCATTCCCAGATCTATTCATGTAGTAAAATATTCTGTATATTACAGTTTCAGCTGGCCCATTGCAATAGAAGTTCAAGTCAAAATTTGCATGCAAGGAAAACAGTAAGACAAAAGAAAACACATAGTGTTATAGAGAAGGCAAGAGAGTGAGCTGATAAGATGCAGAGAGAGAGAGAGAGAGAGAGAGAGAGAAAGAGATCCTAGTAGCACTGGGAATAATGAATCTGATTCATCCATAGCAGGTTCATAAGAATAGGTGCTAGAAAATATTCATCAAAAAAAAGAATAGGTGCTAGAAAATAACATCCAACAAAATAAATAAACAATAAAATGGAAAATTGAACTACAGCTTATATTTGTTATCCTCTCCTTTTAAAAAAGTACCAGTCCAGTCAAATAGATTTATTCTGAGAACTTGTGTCTCAAGTGTTAGTTTGCTGATATATGGTATTTATGAAGATGTTCAAAATTTAATCCCAACATTATTAAATCTTCAAATTTCCATTATTATGTAGCTGAGTTAGTTACATTGCAAGGTTACATATATTATATTATATATACACCGTAATGTAAAAATCTGATTGAACTCCATTCACTGTTAGTCAAGATTTACTTTAGATAAATCCAAGATCTTTGATCTTGAGGAGATGTCCCACGAAAATCTCCATTCTCACTTCTAGCTGGTATCTCAACTAGTATTTGAGAGGGATGGTTTTCCCTTGTGAGTCCTTGTCCATGGTCTAGGCTTCAGCTTTTTTTTAGCTTGTCCTTGTAAAGTGTGAGTACATAATAACTGACTCAGCTTCTGTACTTTGTGTAGTTGGGATTTCTCATACTTTCAATTTTTCTCAACACGGATACATGTTTTATTTTATCAAAAACTAAAAAAAGGGACAAGAAATCTTCAAGTACATAACCATTTTACAGCTTATCAGGCAAAATACACACATCAACGATTCTTTTGACAGTGCCACTCATGGTGCAGTGGTTATGTTTGGAAAACAAGGCAACATTCCTGAAGCATCAGTTAAGACCACTGATTCTTTCAAACAGCAAACAGCGCAAATGAAAACAAAACGTGAAAATCCACTAGATCATCAACATTTAGACAAAGTATTTCCTTCCAAAACGACCTTCTTCAAAAAGCGAGAAATGCACACAAGCCTACCCAACTAAGATAACTAAAAAAAGAAGCGGAAGTGAAACAAGAACCAGCCTAGCTTCTTCTTTGAGAACAAACCGCATCTTTTCCTGAAACCTAGGTGTGTGTACTTTGTAGGAATTCCAACCCTGATGAGCTGCCAAAAGTTCCCTTAAGTACAGGTTTGGTCAACCTGTCATGAAGTTGGAACAGACCATACACCATTACTACAACAAAATTCACCTTTGACAGCAATTTAACCATGTACCAAAATCATACACATAGAGATACTAAACTGTAATTGCTTCATCATTTTATTTATTTATTTATTTCCTAATTCTTTTTTGGTTGCAATAAAAGAAAAATAAAATGGTAAATAAATATACATACATATAACAAAGAAAGAAAAAAAAAAGGCAAATCTGATTCAACCTTTGCTTTCTTTTTTTTTTTTTTGAGTAAGAAAGTTGGATTTGACCCAAATAAAATCCATATTAGATATTAAACTATAATTGCTTCATCGTTTTATCTATTTTTCTTCCTACCTTTTGCTGTGTGCATCAATTGGTTAAAATAGAATGGTAAATAACTATACATACATATATATATAAATATGTTAAAGTGCCGCACCTGTGTGTATAAAGTAATTCAGAGGATCCGGTTGTGTTTTAAAACCTCCATATATCATTTCCTACTAACCCATCGCCAACATGTTGCCATTGACCCAATAATCAATAAATGCATCCCTACAAAAAAGTAGATAATCAGCTTGAAATTACAAGAAATAGTTTAAGAAGGGCAATATGCATGAAGAAAATCCATAAGTTCTTGAAGAAATCAACAGTTAATCCCCTTCATCCATAGCTTTTTCTCATAATGACTTGTATGATGTCCGTGAAACACCAAAGCTGTAAGCTCCCCGTACAAAAAAGTCAGATAACAGAAGCAAAATTACAAGAAATAGTTTTTATAGCTTAATTATGGTATTTCTGAATGAAGAAAAATCCCAAGTTCTTGAAGATTTTTAGGTGAGACTCCAAGGTTTCCATATTTTCTGTCATTTCTTCTTTCTCTATTTTAATAATGTTATTTTTCCTCTACCATAAACTTTATCCCTTGATCCTCCTCCTCTTGATGTCTCAAACTTGAAACCCTCTATACTTGTGACTCAATTAGGTGAACCACTTTCCAGTACTGATAAAGTTTAGTGTTACAGCCTAGCCCTGAAGGCACAACTATCTCCTGCTTATGCTACCTTCAGCTTTCCAAACATTTATGTTTCCATTGAAGACACACGCTTGTAGACTTTAATTTTCTAAACACTAAAATTTCTAATCGTATATTGAAATGATCGTCATATTTCATATAATCCCTCCAAGAACCCAATCAAACCTAACTTGTTCGAATAGACAATACCAAAATCGCTAAGTTATCGAACTCTATAGAAAAAGATGGCCATGAAGTCAATGGCCATGTTTCCTGATATTTGAGGTGGATTAAAGAACATAGCAATGAGCAATGACATAAGCCTCCTTCCAAGATCCCAAGTCCCAAACCCACATTTGATAAAAAAAATTCAAGATTCTGTAAAGAAAAAGAATATGCGATGAAAGAAACTGGTAAAGATCTTACTTTGACAATTATAGAAAAGACAAAAACTGTGTTTAATTTGAGCAAGAAAGTCCTTATTTGCCTAAGCCTTGCTTTCAAATGGTGCCAAACGATAAAAAGATAATCAGGTGTTTTTATCAAACACCGAAAGAATCCTTCCTTAATGACCTATAGGATGGGCTAGAGCAACCTTCTAGGGTTGGACTGCATTGATGGCTCAAGATAGAGGCTTTAGACCTTGCACTTCTTCTTTTCCTGCTTTCTCTCGGTACCATGTATTTTAGAACTCCCAGATGGATTGAATGGCAGTTTCAAAGCAACCGCTATTCTTTCTCCCTACACACCATACAAGACATGAAACAAACACAACCAAAAGTTTTCACAGAGCTGTGAGGGGCACCTCCTCTTGTCCAAAACTCTCCACTAGTACTGCACTTCCTTCTCTGTATCTCACAATGCTCATGGATCTTTTTTTTTTTCTTCTTCTTTCTTTACAGGGAAGTCTCATCCTTCCTTTCAATTCTAATGCCCTTAATCTCTCTATTTATAGACTATTTCCTCACTTCCTTGCAAAGAAAAATGAAAACGAAAGAAGAAATGCATACCTAGTAACAATACCAGTGAAATAACATCACCTCTTCTGAAAAGAGCTGTGGAGAGGAATGACGGCAACTTGTGCAAATCTCTCTGAAGCAACCTGATCTGTGCACTCCTGAATATACTGATAGCAAAAAAATTATTAAACAAACCGGTACTGAATAAAATCCAAAGGTGCACCTGATAGTAAAAAGCTAACATTGTTGCCGTGATCTGATTCATTTATATCTCACCATGTATTTGCAGTCCATCCAAGTGACCATAGAAAATTTGGTTGATCCTAAAAAACAAACATTGTTCCTTCAGTTCGTTAGAGGTGGGCTGGCTATTTTGAAAGTAAACTGCCAGCATTGCACCATTAGACATGATATCAGTGTTTTTATGTATAAATAAAAGTTGAAAAACATATCCATGGTTTTACTTATTATCTATAAGATCCCTCCTTATGAATATTCTCCTTCTCTCATGATTTAGATTTCATGTACAAAAGGTAGGATCCCAAATGTGGAAGGAAGTTCTCTGCACTTATACCAACATCCCTACTTTTACTACCTAGTAATATGAAGGCATAGAATAAATGCACTATATTCTTGTTACCCTTTCTACTATATTGTCATCCATTTTTCTACTATACTGTCAATCACCATTTGGGATGTTTTTTGATCAGTATTAATCACCATTTGGGATGTTAGTGGCTGGTAGAAGTGGCGGTGAACATGGCCTTGCCAATAGCATCATCAAAAACAAAACTAGCGAAACACCACAGTGTTATCATCACTACACAATCATCAGAAAACGGTCCAACCCATAATCAACTTCTCCCATATAGCTCACAACTAACTCAGATGAGAACTTAGTAGAAGGGCCAACCCTATGTTTCATAACACCTGAGAACCGAGATGTGCCAGCCTCCAAAGACAGTATATTTCACCGTTCAGCTGAAGTGGAAACATGGAAGGTAATGAGTTGCTTGCAGCAGCATTTGGTTACAGTACACCTCCATGGACATTACGTGAGACCTTGCCTCGCACTCATTCATGAATGAAGTCACCTATTGTTTCATTTAATCGCTGCAAACTGCTTCCTGCAACAGTGAATATACGGTATGAAAACACTATCCTACAAAAGATAGTACAAGATATCAGACCAAAATGCTAGAAATAATAAATACAAATATAATCATTATCTGATTCAAAATTCTTGAACTCGAGCTATCAGACCAGTGATTAATGATTTAACTCACAAATGGCAAGGTCATAGTTTCTCTATATTTTCTGACAAGAAATGTCTCACCAATTAGACTGCGTAGATTGTATAGAAGAATATAAAACTGTGTGTCTACTTTTGAGTGTAATGTAATTAAAGTGGCTGTTGTATAAACTCTTTTTTCTTTCTTAAGAGGTAAATCAGATTACTAATGCAACAATAAGTCCTGAAAGGAGCCATATATCTGAATTAGTTTATACATAGGATTTTGTGCCTTGGCCTCATCAGGCTTGTTCTCAATCCAAATTCTTCTTTAGTGGCCTACATTGACCCAAACTAATTCATATTTATAAATATAAATCCTCTCTAAAGTAAACACTTTGACATGGCCTTCAGTGGTTTTCAGCAAAGTAGTTAAACTAAAACGATTTATGCTCCGTCGTTGTTATGGCCTTCTTTGCTTTTAAATCTAAAGGAAACCACATATCATGCTGTATCTAGGTGATGGTGACGCTTAAACCCACTTAGATCATCTCTTCTGACATTCCTTATTATCAGATAGTTTTCTAATGCATAAGAATATGAATCCTGAACCTTATAAATGGATCAGAGTACCACCAGTTCTTTTTATGCTTGTTTCCATTTTCTTTTTCTTACCGTGATGATCTTCTATTCTAGCTTCTTAGGTTTAATGTTATGTTTCGATTTGTATCAATGATGATGATGACTATTCCTTCGCAAAGACCTTATAATCATGCGACAGAAAAGGTTCATGGGGGTATTGTAGCCTTAGTTTGACTTTTATTAATATTGTGAGAAAAATGCAAGGAATTTTTAAGAATGCCAGAAGGATAGCGGGCTGCCCTTTAGACTAATTTTACCTATACTACTTTGGGCCTCTAGTAACAAGGCCTTCACAGCACTTGCTTGAGCCTTATATTACTATATTGTCGTCCTGTATGCAAAGTCAAGGAGGTTGATCAAGAAGACCTCACAAGCATGGTCAATGCCAAGTGAAGGAGCTGTTAGTACACTTGATGGATGTTCTCCTCGACAATTTAGGGCAAATTGGGATGGATTATGTTATTAGATATCACTAAGGTTCACTAATCAAAGCATATTCTAAACCTGTAGGTGATGGTTTTGCCACAGAGGCCAGCTTATAGCACCATTGACATCTCCTGCTAGTACAAAGCCTGAGACCTGATTCCAACTTTGCAGGATAAGATTCCACTACACAAAGAAGTAGCAAATGCCATAAATGGAACCATTATACACCTTGATGATACTTTGACACCCTAAGGCATATTGGGATAAGGTTAAGTGATTAGGAATCACTAAGGTTCAGTAATCAAAGCATAATCTAAACCTGCAGATAATGATTTTTCCATTGAGGCTGAGGTTAGAGGGGCTACTTGAACTATCGGAGCTTGTGCCCAGAAAAGCTTTAGATTTCTAACTTGTATGGAGATTACTCCCTATCGTCATATCCCACAGTAGGCAGTGGTTTTGGAAAAGGATAGACGTTCATGCAAGATCTCTATTATATAATGTCTAAAATGTTCAATAATACACTTGGTTGAAACGTCTGGGACCTCATGGCTCTCCTCTTGCTAACCTAAACAAGTATGGTGATTAGACCTTCATTGCAGCAAAGGAGCAAAGTGTTATGAACTTCTGTCGGGAGCATCATGGCTCGTTGAGCTTTAATGTTGGTTCGGCCTGCTTCACTCATATAACCTCCATGATTGTCTCTCAACGTATGGTTCTCAAAGCCCCATCCATTTCCTTGCCTCGATCGCAGCCTGAGCTGAACTGTGCATACAATCCTCACACCATTCTGACTTTAGAACTAATTAAATCATCATATAAAGACACACACGCTCACACACAAAAGTGCCTTTCTTCTTCCTTCTCTCCCCAGTGAATGCCCGAAGGTTAGCCGGTAGGCTTTCCATTGTATCACAACAAAGTTGAGCAAGACAAACACACACACCCAAGCCTTTTCCTTTCTCTTCCTTTTCTTGTGTAGACAACCTAAAGTCAGACACCACCCTGCGCACGCACACATGCAGACTTCCAGAGTTAGTTTCCAAATGTTAACACCACAAACTGAAAGTCCAGGTGGCTCATTACATAACCGCCTCCTAGTCATGCAATTGTGCTCCCACCATCCAAGACACCTTATTGAAGAGGTGTATTGACCCGTGAGAATGTTAAATTCTCCTTACTTCTTGATGAAAGACTCTGCAATCTTGAAACTTCCTTTTCTTGAAAATCTTTACATACTCCGCTGTATTCTTTTCTTTAGCTGAATTTTTCCTTTAAATATAGAATTTTAAGTTTTTTATCAATAAAATCATGTATCATATTTTATAACATTAATGTGTATCTAAGGTCGTACATTTCAGCTCACTCAGGTTCATACTTATTATTAGTGGATACTATTGATGAAGTTATATATACTAGAAGGCTGCCTTAAATAAAATTTTTAAAAGATACAAAAAGATATATAAACCTCTCCTCCACTAACCCGCACAGACGTAAAACCAAACTAAGTTACAAAATGTAGCAGGTAAAGTAGCCTTCACCTATTTGCCAAACCCATCTGTAATCAACAAACTCCAAATTGTTACTTCTGAAGGTCATCCAAAGATAGAATTTCTTCGTCATCCAAAGAGCGTGGTCAAAAAGATAATTCACCTCCAGTGAAAGAAAAAAACCATCCCTTGAACAATCACTCCTAGCCTTCCAAACCGTCCAAAAAACAAGTAAAAAGGTCTCCGCTAGCCACACCATTTTCCATTTTTTGCCTACGAGGCACTCTTCCGCCTAAATATGGTGTTCTCCTACTGGTCTTCTGCTTACTCACATTGTGATCCCAAAAAAGAGTACAGAACAACAGTCTCATAAACAACTCCTCTAACCCACATCGGTCAGATAGTTTATATGATTCACGCTCCTCTGCCTTGAAAAAACAAAGGCAGCATTCATTTTATAAGGAAAAACCTCCTCCTTCTTTCTGGTATTTTTTTGTAAATGTTTGTGTTGTAAGACCTTCCCACAAGCCTCCCATGCGAAAAAGCACATTTTTGGCTGCACACATGACTTCCAAATCATATCCAAAGGGAAAGACTCAAAGACTCTAGGCCTCAAAGCCTTAGACTTAACTGAGTAACACTATCTTTAGCCCTTCCAATTTAAATTTCATTCAAAATATCAAACCAAGAAAGAAGCTCAAGAATCTACCAACATGTGAGATGCTTATAATCTTCCACTTCCTTCCCGGGTTTCACTTTCCCAATCATTGCTTTATTTCATGAAATTAGAATTCACCCTTCATTTGATGCGCCCAGCTGTGCCCCCACACCATTGCAACCAATCTGGCATCTTTGAATCTGCAGAGTAGCAAAAACAACAAGGGGAAAGAAATGCACAAAGGTTTCAGCCCAAACCACGTGTCCTCTTCCAAAATCCTCATCTCCTTCACTTTCATTTCTCTCACCATAAAACATTAATCTTTTTTGCATCATCACATGCGCACCCTCCATCTCTCGATTTATCCAGTCCTCGGGCCTTGGTTTTCCTGAACAACTGCTTCCTTCCTCCAAACCTCTAACACCATGTAACCTTTCTTCTCACTGCACTTAACACCCCACCGCCTCTCTCCAGACACATCGATCTATTGCAAGTCTCCTCTTTCCTCCGCTTCCTGAGGCGCGCCAAACCACATGGAAAGCTGGCGCCCACACAAGTAAACCTCCAAATATTCATCTTCAACCTCCATCCTCCAGTACTGGCTAAACTCAAACACCAATGCACTAGTGCAATTTCTTTCTGGTAACACCTCCTCCTCCCCCACGCCAAGAAATTCTTCTTTTGAATATGCTCTCTAAATCCTCAATTTGACTGTCTTGGTAAATGAAGAATAGCCATAAAATAAACTGGTAAACTAGACAATACTTTGCAGCTCCTTGACGATCCAGTCATCTCCCTTCTTTCTAGTGAGTCAGCACTCCAGATCGCTCCAGACATTCCCAATCTTTTTCAAATCTTTCCTCCCACGCCTATCCTAAGCAAAAGAATCGATTCGCAAAGCCCTTGTATGAACCCAAGTAGGCAGAGCGGAAGACCACCATAACCCTTGCACCTGTTTTTTCTCCACTAATGAACTCCTTCCACATCGCAAGATGTACCTAACATAAAGAGCTCACTTCTTTCCAAACCCGGATTCTTCTGCATCAACAAAAAGCTTTTCCCTCTAAACCAACATCAAACCCAACAAACACTGAATCAACCCATCCGATAGTGAGCTCCCGTCAGCAAAATTCAATGTATCGTCTAGGCCCGCTGTACCAACACTCACACGACGAACCTAATACCCATTGTAAACCGCTGATTAAACGGGTTTGGGTGAGACCTAAACGGGTTCGAGTGATAAACGAGTCAACCCGCTTAACACGCTAATAAACGGTCGTGTTTCCGTGAGACATGCTAACCCGCTTATAACCCGCTTAAATTAAATTAATAATATTTTTTAAAAAAATTAATCATTTTTTTAACGCCTGTAATAATATCTTAAATGTGTCGTTTTAAAATCTATTGAACCGAAGGTTTATCGTGTTGAATGGGTCAAACCGCAAAGAGTGAAACAGTAAACGTAACAAGAGATCGATTTGAAGAACCCGTGATCAACTCCTGTAACCTAACCCATCGCAGTACCAGTAGATCAGCCGGAACCGGTCACAGCCGCAGCCACCGCTTATTAAACGGCTCAGAGTTCGTGGTTTCGATTTTTTAATTGCTTATTAAACGGTACCTGCTTATATGTTTTTCACCCGTCCCGCTTAACCCAGAATCGCTTAACTCCAACCCAACACGTTTGACACCCCTAGTATCGCCCACAAAGAGAAGATGAGACCTTGACCCCTTTACCTTCTCTACCACAGATCCGCGCCATTAGCTAGATGGTTATTGATATTGTTTGTTTGTTTGGTTATATATATATATATATATACACATCCAGCGGCTGTAATCATTCAGGATGTCCTTCCGTGATTCCTTCCCAATCAACTTCCAGGTCGCGCTCACCGCACCAATGAACTTCATCTAGTCGAGGAATCAGTTTCAGCTGCAGCAATGCTAAATTTCAAAACAATTTGGCTGAAATATATATACACATTTGCTAAGGGTCATTAATATTGCTTACTACATACACACACACACACACACATATATATATATATATTATATATATATATATATATATATATAGGTATATATGCAAGCGTAAAGGTATATACAAAGCATATTTATATTGTTGTTTTTTTGGTTGCTGAAGTCAGTATGTCTCTCACATTCCTTTCCTCCAATCATTGGAAAAATTTTGTCGACAACAAAATTAAACTAATCATCTATTGAGGACGCTATGTTAATGTTGAATTTGAAAACAATCGCCTCGAAAATTTGTTCATGACTCATCAGGGGCCTTAAATGAACAGTTTTAAAACAAAGAATCTTTTTTTTTTTTTTTTTTTTGAAAAAGTAAGTAATTATATTAAAAGGCACCAAATAGGTGACTCCAAAAGAGAGAACTCACTCCCTTACAAGAGAAACCAAAAAAAGCAAAACGCCTCAAAAAACTACACCCAATTCAATCAATCTGAAAACGAACTATTATCATAGGGTCCTCCACCATTGACACCTTAGTCTTTGACCAAAAAAAGATGTACAAAAAGAGTCTTAGCCTTTGTGATGACAAAACCTCGTCTCTCGCAAACAATATCATTTCTAGTCTTCCAAGTCGTCCAGGTGCACGTTATCATGGGGCCTGAAGATTCCAACCCTCAGTTTTCTTGGGGGAAGAGTGCACCCTCCATCCAAAGCCTTAGGTGTCGGCATGAAACATAGTAAGGCATGGCTATTATTATTTTCATGAGGCTTTATATAAGGCAGCCCCTGAGTGGTCAGAGGCGAAGTTTCTTATTCGTCAATATTATAAATTTCACCATCTAAAACATGATAAACAAAATAGCATTAAACAGAAAAACATGGAAAAACAATCTCGCCTTTTATAATTATTAAAAAGCTGTGATTAGTCTCACTACTTTTCTCTCACAAAAACCATAACAAAGTTGTTGGGTCGAAAATAGATTCAACTATAACAAGAAGTTTCAAACTTTAACAAAAAGCCAACTCGTAAGCTTCGAAGAAATAACAACTAGATAACTGTTTCCCAATTTCTAAATCCTCCTCTCCAAGGGTATATGGAATTTAAAAATGAAATTCATAATTAATTGGTTTAAATTTAAAAGTTCTGTAATTATTCTTTTCTTTGTATATGTTTGAATCTTTAAAAATAGAAATCCGTAGAACTTTGAATGTATTTTAAATTTAAAAAGTCTAATATTTTGAAGAGAAAATCAAAAATGAAATTCGCATTTGTAATTGGTTTAAATTTAAAAAAGACTATTTGATTTTAGAAATTTAGAATTTAATTGGCTGTTTTTTTAGAATTCAAAACGAGTTTCAAGTGACCGTTTGATTTAAAAAAAAAATCACTTAAGAAAGCAGAAAAATGAGTTCGTAAAATAGATCTAATTGATAGAAGAGAGGAGTAGGCGTAAGGTAAGGTATGTGGAGGTGGGCAAGGTGGGCAAGGGCAAGGCAGGGCAGGGGCGTGAGGCAGGGCGCTTTTTCTCCGTGAACAATGATAAACCCAAGTTCCTCCTCTACCTTTGGGAATAAAAACAAAAAATTAAGCAGCCAAAGATGTGTGATCTATGTTTGTTGTACATGTGTCTAGAGAAGATGGGAGACATAAAGAGAGTCAAAGAATGAGATGCAGAAAGGTAAAAAGAAAGTGGGGTCGTGGGATAAGATGCAGAGAGATGTGAAACAGAGTGCGAAGAGCGCAACGAGAGTGAGGAGATGGAATGGATCTGAAGAGACAAGAGTATTTTGAAGAGATGGAGAGACGAAGAGAGATGGGATGAAGTGTGTAGACAAAGAACAGAGGCAAAGTAAGACATACTGAGTCTCGGAGACAGCCAGGTGATTGATCTATCATGCAAGATATTTTATCTCCTTCCGCTTTTTCCCCAGAGAAAGTGATCGAAAGCAGTTAGGTTTTTATTTTCCTTGTGAGGTCACATCCTGCCGCACGCACCCTCCTTTCTCATACTGGCGTGAGTGCCGCGCCGCACCAAGTGTCAGACCCGCCCCAACACGCCCCGACCCAAAACACGCCTATTGTGTGTTTAGCCTTTTTCTGAACGCTCATGCTCGCCGCTCGAGGCTGACTGGTGGCTGTCACCGTGCCTCTCAGAAAAACTCTTGAAAACCTTCTTGCTTCCCATCCCTCCACAGGAAGTCCTGACTCAGATGCGCCAAAACTGGTTATGGACCTAAAGAGGTATAAGGCGAAATCTCCAAAGCACCTCCAGTCTTAGAGCAATGAAGGAGGAGATGATCCACTTGTCCTCACTCCTCAGATCGCAGGGAATTTAAAAACAAAGAACCTATTTGATCTAATAATTCATTTTAATGTTGGAATTTAAAAACAATTAAATATAAAAAAATGTTCATGAATACATTGTGTTTTTAAATAATGGTCTAGTTTATCCTGCCTTTCTCAATCCAAACATTATTTCAAGAAAAGGATAAAATCATCGTCGAAGAAGAATGCACCTACTAAAACAAATAGAACTTCAGAGCGCAACTTAAACCGTAAACTAATACAGCATATCAATTCGTCAATTCGTATGAATTTACAGTGGGATTTATACAATTCAGATAAATTTGGGATTACCTCTTCAAAGATTTACAAACTCTTTCCAGCAATCATACTAAACTTTCTAAACGCTTAATGTACTGTGCAATATACACTCCATTTAACATGCATCAACATATATATATATATATATATATATATATATATATATATATATGTTATATATATATATATATATATTTGTGTGTGTGTGTGTGTGTAAAATTTTTCGACAAACTCGATTAATCGATATATAGATTGGCAATATAATGTCCCCATTTAACATTATATAAAACCACTGATGATAATCTTTCAGCAGTTATTGAATACACCCACCCAGCTCTGTAGTGTACTCAAGACACAGACTGGGCTTTTAAAGTAAGTTTTCTTCTTGCAGTGATGCTGGCCTAATAAAAATGACATTACTGAAACAAGATAGCAAAAGTTACAATAACAACAAAAAGACGATCCGCAACGATACGCCGACATTATTGGCGGTTTCGTGTATGCCATGAAACGAAACCCAACTAATCAAAGAAAATCTAATCGTAGGCATGTACATGGTATAAGACTATCCAAAGAACTACAAGTAAGAAAGGATTTGAGTGATTGTTCCAAAAATTCCCCATTGTCAAAGGCACTCTAATTTCTTTCCGATCAAATTTTTCCAAAGGAACAAAGAGACAACCAACCACACTTTTTCCACCACTTCCCAATAAAGTGTCCATTCTAGCCTAAATCGTATTTATTGGTCTCAAAGAAGAAAGCAGTCACCTTAATTATCCCTAAGTAAAGAAAACTTATCTGCCACGAGATTCTCACAGAGGAAAAATATGTTGAACAAACAACTTCTTCACTCTAAGACACATGATATCAGTTTCCTAAAGACACGCTTCCTCTCCTCCTCCATTTGTCCAAAGGCCAATATTCTTCACCATATTGCTTCCTATGAAAAAATCTCACCTTCAGCAACATCCATAAATCCCAAACAACCATGGATGGGAAAAGTTTTGGAACTTATCCTAATTCACCACTTGCTTTTAAATCTCATGCAAAAAGACCTCCACCATCTCTAAATCCCAGTTTTTTATTTCTTTATTTCTCTCTTTTTTTTGTGAAATATTTCTAAATCCCACCATGACATTGTCCAAAAGAGCATAATTCAAATAACCTCTCTCCCCTCTCCCCTCCTCCCACATATCTACTTACTCCACACATCTTTAATTTGCTATGGCGTGGATAGAGAAAGCCCTAAAAGATCTGAATACATGAATCCCACCAATAACCGCCATTGCCAACCCCAAAAACTATCTTCCTCCCCAACCCTTATAATAAAAATGAATTTTTCTAAAAAACCCCTCCTAACATTCCTCCAGTGGCCTTCCATAGACCCACTCCAACACCTTCCTTTGTCACCTCATAAGTTGGATCAACGTTCCAAACAGTCCTTTCGTCAAGCATCACGCCAAAAAGCAACTCCGCTGAATAACAAAGAATGCGCACCGTGTAACGGTTTTTGCAATATCTATCACCATTCTCCACACTTCTCCAGTGCCTATCCGGGCCAAAATATTTATTGATTTTTCTTTCCGTATTTTCTGGAATCCTCCAGCTTTCACGCAAAACAGCCTTTCAAAACTCAGCAAACATTGTAACTCAAAACACCAATCCACCTCAAACTGAATCCACGCGCATATGTAGAATGTTACGGAACTGTAAGTGCAATCCTTCCAAGATGATCATAATTAATTATAATGGAACACTGTAATATATATTATTTTCACACATGAAATTAAATTAAATTAAATTAAATACACATAGAAATGCATGAACAATATATTAAAACCACAAGACCCGAGTACAAGAACACCAAATGGCTCCGTTTTGAAAAATGAACTTTATAAAATACTCGGTTTGGAGACACATAAGAGAACAATTCTTTCAATGTGTTAATGTAGAATGTCATCTTCCTTCCTTATGTTGGGTATTTATTTAATGGAGACATCTAAAATGTAATATTCAATGTGATACCATAATTTATCAAAGATGTTGGGTATTTATTTTCCACCTTTTCATCCTCATGCCCTTACAAACACAACATCCAAATGAAGAACATCGTGCCCACCCACGAGCCATTTCAATAAAATAACCAAGGCAATAAAGCAAAAGATAATTTCATGAACGGGAAGAAAGACGACAAATGCCAATCAACATTCATCCATCGTGTGAAGAAAAATAACAGATTTGTTAAATCCCAGGAAGCGAAAGCCACTGGTCAAAGCTCTTCGGAGAACCTAGGTCTGACTTCTGAGAGCAAAGGCGACACCTCCGGCAGCTGCAAACACCTGGTATCCAGTGTTTCAATTACATCGCCAGCTATCTCCATATTCACCGTGAGCAGGCAACCAACCCTCATCTACAAGTGGAACAAAATCAAGAAAATCCTAGATCATGCAGGCAGCAAAGAATAAAATACGCTGAAGCCGATCACCTGTAAAGCAACTCCAGATAACTGGGCAAACGCCTTCATTGCTCAACGCATCGAATCGTAATATTTCTCCAAAATCCCAGTAGAAAACCGTTTTTTGACAGTCATTCAGGGATTCTTCTTCGATGTCACTTAGCTAAGAAACCCTGATCTTCATGGGAACCAGAAACTGACTGTCGTTTCATTTAAACAGATGACCTGTGGAAAACAAAGCATTACAGAGACAGAGAGAGAGAATCGAAGAGAAAAATTAGAGAAAGATGATGAGATTAAATCGGGAGTTAGGCGAAAAATTGCAGAAATTTGAGAGAGATGTACACCTGAATCTGAGATTGAAGCCAAAAGAATGAGACACGCCCATGTGAATGGATCACAGCATTTATGGATTTTGGGAATTCGAGGATGGTCTCCTTGGTCACGTGACAAGAACGTCACATGTCCACAGTCCACAACTCCACTACGCCCTCGGCTCATTTTAGTTCTTCCTTCCATCCACGAGAGTTCTGGCCCTTTCTCCCAAATAATACTTGCATTAAATTATACCAAATAATTTTTAAAATAATTTTCGTCCTAAACTATGACATACCCATCAAGATAATTGTTAATCATTTTAATTTTTTAAATAATTAAAGTCATTATCATCAACTATAGTTTTAATTTTAAAGTTAAAACAAAATACTTGAAAATCTTTTTATGGAGAAATTGTCTCTTGCCCCTTTTTCTGTAAACCTTAGTCGTCCTTCCCTCTCCTATGGTTCAAGCCCTTGTTCATATAGCAGATACGATTTTCATTATTATTACCTAAAATCACTCATTTCATCATTTTCTTTCCTACTAAAGTTTCTTTTCCAATAAAAGTTTTTATTTTCTTCCACATCGATTAATCCCTGGTTTTTATTTTTATTGTTTCAAAGATTAGTGTTGCTAACTCCGGCTTGCGGCAGTGTTTTATAGCAATAAAAGAAATAGGTTGCCAACAATTAGCTTTTTTCACAGCTTATACGACATTTAGATGATAAAATTTGATTCGACATAGTCATTAAATAAAATCTGATTCACCAGTATGCTGCATATCTAAAATTTGAGGTATTTTAGGCATTGATATATTATCAACATGTAAAGCTTTCATGAAATCATTTTGTTATCAATACGTTGAATGATACGCTATTCTTCTAAAGCTTTAATATTATTATGTGGTTTTATCGACACTATTAATCAATCAATAAATTTATTTATTTTTAAAAAAATTAAAATTAAAAACTACAATGCTGAACTACCTTTCTACCTTCAAGCAAAGAACTTAATCACTATGCTTATTTTTTATTAATATTAATTATTTCCTTTTCTATTTCCCAGCCTTAAAAGTCAAATGGATTCCTTGTGATTTTGAAGTGTTGGTGTGACTGATTTCCTTTTAAAGCATTTTCTTTTATTTTTGGATTTAATTTGGGTATTGGTAGGTTATCACCTCCTTAATCAATCTTCAAACAATCTCCAAAGTGCTCTTCGGTAAAGTCGGTGCTCTCTGTAGACAGACCTAATTAACAACTTAATTATGTTTATTCTTAACTAACTAAATTCCCACCTAGTTTACGAGATTCCCATTAAGATTAAAATAAACATTAATTAACAAAAGTAATTAAATAAAGCCAAATATAGACTTGAGCGTATTACGAATATATAATAAGGGTACATTTAGGATAGCTTATTTATAGTTTACTTCAGAGCCTTCATATTCACACAGAATCTTTTTATAAAATTAGTTATGTATTTGCAGAAGAGTTTATGCATCTGAACTTTATTATGACTCTTTCTGTTAAAAACTATTTTGAACTCTGCCTCAATAAGCCTTAGATGAAAGTGCAAATTGATCAAAATTAGTTTAAAAAACTTATACACAACCTAAAAATCATTATCTTATCGACAAAACTCTATTATTCGACAAATTATGTAAAAGATATGAAAAATTAAGAAAAATAAAACAAAATAAAATTCCAATAAAAATTATGTAAAAATAGGTGCATGTTTTTTTAATGTAAAATATGAAATATTTTGTTGAAAATAACAAAAAAAAATAGAAAACAAATTATGAAAAATTATAAAAAGTAATATATATTTTTCTGATGCAAAGTAACTGATAAAATAATATGGGAAAAATTTATGAAATATAATTAAAAATTGAAAATATATATATATTGATGATGTGTGTGAATAATAATATTGATGATGATTTTATTGATTTATAATTTAAAAGTAAATCCATAAGTGTTTGTTTTATTTTGGAACTTAAAATTTTTATCATGGGAAGCATTAATGATGTTTGTTATTTTGTTTCGTAATGTTTAAGTGATTTATGGGAAGCACTAGTAACGTTTGAATTTTATGTTTGATGTTTTTACTTTATTGTATTTTATTATTAGATAAAAACTATAAATAATATTTAGTGAGATATATAATTTTTATTTATATTAGGTAAGATGTACATCACTTAAAAAAACAAGGACTGTGTTTCATTTTTTCCCAGTCTCTGCTGCACAAATCTCTAAACAACCATTTATCTCTTACTGCAAGATACTGTCATCTTAATTACGAAGATCCTGTTATTTCCTTACCAAAGGTGAAAACCCATACATTCTTAGGTGTTTCTTTACAATTACTTTCTAAATTAAGCATGGAAACAAGTGCTGAAATATTTATATATGATTCATTAACTAATTTTTATACTATAAATTATATTTGAATGGTAATTCTTTTTTAGTAAGAGTGAATATTTACTTTATTTTAAATTTTTCAAAAGAAGTTTAACAAGTGAAACAAATGAAGATTTAGGAACTTTTGTACATAGTATGACTATTGCAATAAAAAACAAAGATGGTATGCAAAATAATATTAAAAAATCAACCCGACAAAGCAACTTTTATAAATGATTGATTCAGAGCTGATTTAAATTGTATACTGTGAAGGATTACCTTACCGTATATTTTCAGAAACTCTCAAAGACTTTCAACCTGCTTAGTAATATCAATGAGGCTGTCCAATAGCAACATCACAGAGCATCATTATTTCAGCAAAAATTCATGATTGTATTAAAACTCATTTTTGTTTAGAAGTTAAAAACATGTGTTTATCAGAACTCAGTGTCTTGGGTGAACCTTCTTCTCCTCTAAACACAAATTTTATCCTTTTCTAAATTGATAATAAAGGGCTAAACTAAATATAACAATCAAGAAATTCTATTTGGAATTTATTAAAGGGATAGAAGAAGAAATAACCGTCTCAAGATCTGATTCTTTCATTCAACAAACAAAATCAAGTAAAATTTCTTTAAAAAAAAATTCAATATGAAAAGACTGAAGAAAATCTAAAATCAGAACAAATTCAAGAAATAATAAAAAATATTCAGAAACAAATAGAAGATAATCTTTGTTCTTCTATACCAAATGCTTTTTGGGATAGAAAGAAACATATGGTTTCATTACCATATGAAAAAGATTTTAATGAAAATCAAATCCCTACAAAAGCTAGACCAATTCAAATGAATCCAAAACTTCTTGAATACTGTAAAAAAGAAATTCAAGATCTTCTATACAAAATTTGATTAAGACCAAGTCATTCACCAGAATACAAGCAGCCTTTTACGTCCAAAAGCTTCAGAAATTGAAAGGGAAACTCTGTTGTTAGTGATTAATTATAAACCATTGAATAAAGTCTTACAATGATTCAGGTGCATCCACACCTAATATACACTTAGATCTGTGCTGACGAGACGCAACACCTTTCAAAACTAGATATTTAATCCAGATTTTAAGAATCTTACTGAAACCCGTAAGATTTAGCACAAAACCCATTTCATGTACCTTCCATTTGGATATCATGAATCGGAAAATGCGGTATCAGCTCTTCTGTAGAGCACACTGAACTTCAAAAATACTTACTAATGACATTTTCAAATTTAATATACTAGGTTTTTAAGAAGATATTACTGGATGACAAGTCTCATTATTCTAATCCAATATGAAGAAAGATTTCAAACACTGAAAATTTCAAAATTGTAAGAGAAAATGGATTAGTAATCTCTGCAACAAAAATCAAATTGTTTCAAACAAATATTAGGTTTTTAGAATTTGATATTTATCAAGGTCAAATAAAACATATCCAAAGAGCAATAGAATTTGCTAATAAATTTCCTGATGAAATCAAAGACAAAACTCAACTTCAAAGGTTTTTAGGTAGTCTCAACTATGTAGCTGAGTTTTACCAAAACCTTAGGATTTTGATTAAGCCTTTACTCTCAGTGCCGTCAGCAAGAAGGTCCCATCTCCTGTCCGAGAAAAGACACCTGGTGTGCAGTAGTCAAACAAGTCAATCCCGTGTAAAGCGAATCCTCGTTTAGGTATCTCGCATCTCAAGTTTTTCCTATACAAGAGATGCTTCAAATATAGGATATGGTGGGGATTTGAAGAAGATTGTAAAACAAAATTTCAATTTGAAGCAAGAGATCCACTTCCGTGCTAGCTCTAAGAGGTCCTTCAAACCACTGATCTGTAACGTACAAAATAAAACTTAGCTTCATTGTTTTATTGCAAGATTCAAAACTTCAAAGTGATGTTTTAATGGAAAAACTCCCTTTATGGTTGATTGCAAAGCTGTGAAAAGAAATACCGCAAAAAGATGTCTGTGTGCACCCCTAGTTCTTCAATGTATTTCTAAGTTAGTATTTATGCTCATTCATCTGTTTTTAATTTTGAAATTTGACTCCATCAAAGGATCTTCAGAACAAGTCTTAATTGATTCTTCTCTCACATGAATTTTTACAAGGAAAATGTATAAAGCAAAGCTCGTATCTCATCAAACCTACTTCCAAAGCCTCCTTATGCAATGCTGTCCCAAACTTCAAATCGCTTTCTCAAGCTGTGAAACCCTAAACCCATCATTTCAAACCCTCAAAATTTGCATACCAAATAAAAAGAAAATAGATTGTTGTCTAGCATTGAACTTGATCATATATCGGCTTCGTGAGATTGCAACCAGGCAGATTTTTCAAATGATAAGTATTTTCATTTCCAAATCTAAATACTCAAAACCCATAGATTCTACGATAACTCATACTCATGAGGTGATTACCGAGTCTGTTTCAAATCTTCTCATGTTGTGAAACCCTGGAGGTAGTGACATTGCATATTCAAAATGCAAAATTTTGAAAGTTTTGTGAGCATGATTGTGGACTCTGTGCACTGCAATCTTACTGCAAACATCTCCTAACAATCTTCAGATCCTGGCAAACCCTTGATTCTCTTGATAATTTGTTGTGCAACAGCTCTGGCACCACACTCTTATAGATGAGGCCATAATTCTTACTCCCTTGTTTTTAACCTGAATGAGAAAAATCCAAAGTTTTCCAAATCGTGTGTTCGTGACTCAGGCTTCATGGAAGTTTCACTCCAAATATTTTCAACCTCGACTAGCAGCGTTCGATTATTTCAAATCAAATCAAGTAAAGTTTTTTCCTTTTGAAATAGCTTATTCACTTTTCTTGTGCTCACTCATGACCCTTGATTCTTTTATTTGACTTTGTGACCCACCGTCAATATCCAAGCCCATCTCCACAGATTCGGCTCGCAGTTTAGAACTGCAAAACCAAATGATGTCATTTAAAATATCCTAAAATTCAAACCTTTGATTAACACTAAAGACCTGACCGTGCCCCAAAGCCCAAGTTAAAGAAGCCCACAAATTCAGTTAAGGTACCTATTTGTCCTCAACCTTGCTGTGCCCAATTTCAAGAACCCATTTCCTTCCAAATTCAAAGATACAGGTTTTTATCTCAAAAAAGTCCAAGCAGATGCAAAGTAGAACATCTATCCAAACTCACGACTCAAACTTAGATGAGGATGACATATGCTGAATCACTACAACCTTCCTTTCGCCAAAACAAGACATGTGGCATGCCCCTGCCATCTCCCTTTATAATTGTAAGAACAAGTCTAACGATCTCTTCCATAAAAAGTTTCTGAACTGGTAGAACAAGGAATTAAAAACCACTAAGAGATCAAAATCTCCTTCCTTCCAATGTATAGATCTTGAAGAAGAACGGCAATAACTCCAATCTGAATCGGTGTGCTTACAAAGATCTACTGAAAACCCAACAATAGTTGATGTGATGCAGTTGTTACGGTTGGGCCTGCTCTTCTCCACTCAAAGAAAAGTCTCATTTACAAATAAACATAAATTGCTGACTGTGTTACAGATTGGCTTTATCAAATGCAGATAAGACTTTTTACTCTTCAAAAGCCCACACAGTATCACTGTGGATCGCCAAACTTATTTTCAAATCCACCTGATTTCAAACATGTTGAAGTCCGTCAGTTCGCCTCATATAAGGAGTGATGTCTCCAACAAAACAAAGCCACTTTGAGAGAGAAACAGTGAGTTAGATATGAGAAGCCCTGCATGAGCTCCCCAGATCCCTACTCCAACAAAAAGCCCCTGCTCGTGCCTTCCTTCTGATCAACTCCTTGTAAGTTCAATGTGCCTAAAATCTCACTCTAATATTGTTTCTATTCAAATATCGCATATCATTTGCATGTTTATTCAAACATCTTCAAATAGTATATCGCCTGGAACTTCAAACCTCCCTGAACTCCACTACATAAAGGGAGAGTTTCACCAGAAACTCCGTTGCATACAACGCCACCGTACTTTCTGCAGCTAGAATTTCAAATTACTATTACCTGCTCAAAATTTTGATATATATCAAGCTCAAATTTTGATATATACCGCTCAAATTTAGTCGTTTATGGTCCCGTTTAGAATTGGTATCGGGGTGTTGAGCTCTGGTAAAATTTTTTTGATTAAATTTATATTTTTAGTCCCTTCAAAACAATTAAGTATTCTACGCTTAGCGTTGGTCACCCACAGATCCATTTCTTGCCGCCGTAGTACTCCAAAGGAGGTAGGTGGTCCCGGTGGGTGGTCCTCTAAATGCTGTAATCCCAATTACTATGTAGCGGCAGTAAATGTCAAATTTTATCAAAAAATTTGTAGGTACTAGTTCAAATACTAGTTCGCCTGTAATGTACTTAACAACTTGAAAGAACATGTGAAAAATACCCAAAAATATGAAAACAAATTGTCTGTTTCCATAGAAGATTGGGAACAGTATATCAAAAATTGGGAAATGCCAAAACAAAATATCAAAGAATTATACAAAATAGGAACTTTTGAATTTAAAAAGGATTATAGAATCAAAATCTCTGAAAATACTCATTCAATAGGTTCTGAACCAGAAACTATTGAACTTCTAGATCTCAAGGATCTAGAACAAATTCAAAAATAAAATTCAAAATCCTACATAGAGCTATCCATAGCAAACAACCCTTAACTGGCAAGTCAGGGGTTGTTAGACAAACCCACAGCAGAGCATGTCTTCGCGATTTGTAAGACATAACTAATCTGAAAGATTCCTTTTAGGAATAATACAAACAAATACACCTTCAGACCAGTACTACTATATCCAAATCTGCAGGCTGGGACGTATGAATGATAAGAGCATTCATAAAGCCTTGACTCTAAACATTCAAACCCAAAACTATGACATGGATCTTAGATCTAAAAACATACTTATAGTATACAGAGTATACTATAAAGTAATGACTTCAGTCATAAATCCAAATTGTCTTTTGTCCTCTCCAAAAGATCAAACCCTAATTTGGCAAGCAAATGAAAAGAACTCAACAAAGACACTCTCCTCTAAACCTATTCCTCGATTGTTTAACACAATCTAAAGAATGGAATTTCAACAACTTTAGCCCTAATTGAACAACCTGCCAAAAACTTCGTCCATAATAAGATGGTCAAGGAAAATGTTCAAATTAATTTTGGAGCTAAGAAAAGAAAATTTAATGAAGATCATATTTTCCGCAAGATCTTCTAATTCCTTTTGTGAAATTGAGAACTCCTGTAAGATCAATAGCTCACAAAACCTTAAATCTAGAAGATGTAGATTATTCATCTACTATTCCAGATTTAAGATATACAAGAAATGAACA
>JAEQBH010007534.1:0-114616 GCA_016808115.1 Tetrastigma voinierianum | reverse complement strand
GCTAGTACATAACCCCGAGCGAACCTCTATCAAATATTTGAACTATCAGATATCGATTGATGACCAATCAAATCTTGCTTCATCTATTTCCTGAGTTTCTGCTTGTTGCTAATGAAAATGGAAACCAAACAACATTTTTCAAAATCAGCTATTTTCAGCAAGTTCTAGTTATTTTATACACCATGACTTAAAGCCTCATTTGAGATAGGTTTTTTGTTTCCAGCTTTATAGGTGTCAAGCTTGAAGTAAAGAGTGTTAAGAACTATTAAAACAGAAATAATTTGGTATCATAAATATTTTATGAAATATGAAAACTTCTTTCAGATAAGCTAAAATAGGCTTCGCTAGGGGTGGCAACGGGGCGGGAGTCGAAGGCACCTTATCCATTCCTGTCCTGAAACTTTGCACTTCAGCCTCATTCCAAACTGAGATGGGCGGAGCTCCTTTTCCCATTCCTGCTTTGGAACATTTCCAAAAATCCCATCTTGCCCTGCCTTTCATCTCCCAAACACATCCAGAATATCTTCAAACCCAGCAAAACAGACACAAACTTCTTTTCATCTCCATGAGAAAAAGAAAATAAAGAAAGAGAGGGCCTTGATTACAGAATCTCATTGATAAAAATTGAATTAAAGCCTTTGATCTAGCTCTTACAAGGTCCCAAAGAAACAAGAATAATTGGAACCACTTAGAGTTCAAAAAGAAAGATCAAGAAGAGAAGGGAATGAGGGACTGAGACATGCGATCCCGCTTAATGACAAACTCTGTAAGTCCCAAAGCAGATATGCAACAACTGGGACTTTGGATCTTTCCTAAGAATTATTCTTCTGGAAGTGAATCAAACTCGGACACAAAGATCTCTCCCCAAGCATCAGAATCATCAATTCTCTGTAGCACATGGGGTGGAGGAAATATGAAGAATATACAGGAACACGGCCCCCAGCACATGGGTGGGGGAAGCAGCTACAGAAAAGAAAACGAGAGGAACACATTCTTTGTGGCAGAAGTGGGGGAAGAAGAAGAAAGAGAGAGAGATGGGACTTAGGTTAGGGGTACTGAATGATATAATGAGGGTTTCTGAACATTCCTGAAGGTAATTTAATAAATACATCAGTGGGACAAGGCGGCAGGCTTAGTAAAAATCCGCTCCTCCCTCGAATCCTGATTCGGGTTTTAAAAAGAATTCTCAAACCTGATTAGAACCCAATTTTAGACTTCCCATACCTGTCCCAATAGGGGTGGTTAGTCAGACATCGAGTGGTAAAATTTCCATCCCTTGCTTCTGCAACAACAACATTTTCCTGATCTCCATATTAAGCTCTTGACAAAAATTAACTAAATATATGGAAAACTCTTGCTAAGGTTAAAAAGAGCTGGCTTCTAAGAAATCAACTCAAACAGGATCTCAAAAGCATGCAAGAAGAACGTGATATGTCATAAATCAAGCAAAACCAATGATGAAATGATGTCCACGTAGGGTGAAACAGAAGGATCTTTATTATGAATCAGTAGAAAAAAATTCAGGCAAGCATAAATAAAAGAAACAATTCTTTATGTATGATATAACTACCAATCATTTTTAAAAACTCACCACTGCCACTAGGAATGCCGCTTTAAGATTCCCACAGGCTTCACAGCAAGCTTTACTTAACAGAAAAGGAAACCATCTGCACAGAAAGATTGACAAAATAAAAATCTAAATTGTTTAAGAAATTTTTAGCAATAAAAAAATACATAAAAAAAGATAAAAAATAACTGGCAAGCACCGTTTTCAAAATGCAACTTTTGTAAGGTTTGATAAATATAGTAAGAAAAAGTTTGGATTGCATCAATGTAAGTAGGATGTATTTTGTAGAACACGCACATAGATACATCCAAACTGCCAGGTACATAAAAATTTTGAGTTCTTAATCCTTCTATCAAGATAAAATTGTGCTCAGGAAGTTTCACCTATGCCAATTTCCACTAGCACCAGCAGAAAATCCTAGAATGTTTCCCACAGCCACCCATGAGCAAAACACAGCATTTGCTGAATTTCCCTGATCCGGACCTATAAAAATGATAAAATATTTTATTAAGCACTTTGAGTATGAAGCAACAAGGACTAATTAACATACAAGACAAATGTGTGGATGATGCATTGCCACTAGTTCTACAAGCACATGATAGCTGCCCTGAAAGAGGGTTTGGAAAGGGAAAATTAATACCTGATAGATCAGCTAAAAGAGCACGAGCCGGACTCCTATAAAGAAGACAATGTTTTATTTTAGCAGACCAACATAAACAGAAGTGGTGGAAAACATTTGACCATCTTAACAAGTTTACTCTGCATGGTATTGTTTGCAAGATCTAATATTCAAAATCCAAGAACAAAAACAATAGTTGCTTTGTGTCTGCTATCTTTTTTAAAGTTTCTGCATGCAACCAACCAGTTACACTTAAACCTGGGTTAGTGTGATAGAAAACTATGATCAAAAGAAGGCAGCAGAGACCTGCAATCCATCATCTCCTAATAAATACCCAATGTCTGCAGAAAAGCCAATTATTGTCATTTCCAAATTTCAAACCTTTGTCTTAGCCAACATAAATACAAATATATAATCATTTAGAAAATTCCATATAAGAAATTATGCTTGCAACCGAGATCATTAGAGAACCAGCAAGAATAAATGGTCGCCTTCTTCCATATTTTGAAGAGCACTTGTCACTCCATATCCCAACACACGGCTGAACCTGAAAAATGAGAGCAATTTTCAGTAAAATTTTGGTGAAACAAATGTCCTACCACCAACCAGCAAGGATATAGACAATTGAGGACACACAAAAGCAATCTTACTTATAGAGCCCCTAAAAAAATTAAAACCTGCCAAAGAAGTGAGGACATAATTAGTGATTGTTTCAGCCCATTGCGAAAAAAGTCATTATAAAAAACAACCATGTCTTTCCTTCCAATCGCCCAGAAGAGATTAAAGAGAGCCGCCTTCCACAGTTTTCTTGCTTTCTTTTTGATAGGAAAGGTTGTCCAACTCATGGTTGTCCATAACCTGGTTGCCTTCCACTCCTACAAGGGAGATGAGGCTAATAATAACCCCAAACTGTGGAACAGTAAATCAAAAGATGGTTTATGATATCCTCACCTTTTTGACAAAGAGGGCATCTACTTGCAAGCTGAAAACCCCTTTTTTCTAATTGATCCATAGTTAGCACACTCGCCTACCTCACACTTTCTAATGAACATACCTACTTAGGGATGCAATCCGCCTGCAGAGGAGGCCTACCAAGAATAGAGCCATAAGTGCCTCTCCCTTCCAAATGCCTATAATCGGGTTTAATCTGTATCGCCTTTTCTGTCTACTATCCAACAGATTGTCCTTCCTTGATAAGAATTAGTTTTGTTAATAATTGCTTGGATTAGTCTCTCGAAGTTTCTACATTTCCCAACTATGGAATGGTCCATAAATCCTGTGCTCCACCCACCTTCCTCACTCAAGGTCTCATACCTCACCCACCTTAGTCCCTTTAGATTCCACTGCAGCATATAAAGTCGAAACATATCGCATTTCTCAAAGAAGTTCCCCCACACCATTTATCTTCCCAAAATCTAATGCACTCCCCATCACCTAGAATAAAATTGCACTCTTGTTCAACTACTAAGCTTCACTTCTAATATCTTTCCATAAGCCCACCCCCAAAACTCCACTTTGGTTCCAAAGAGAACCAACCCTCTTCTTCAAGCTTCAATTTAATCAAATCTTTCTAGGGGGGATTGTCCTCCACAAAGAAGCTGCCCCAATTCCATTTTCCAAGAACACTCCTATCTGGGCCTACCGCACTCCGAACACCCAAACCTCCTCTCTCTTTACTACAAGACACACATACCCAATTTACCAAATGAATTTTTCTCTCTAGATTGCCCCCACCCCACAAAAAGTCCTACTGACTTTCTCCAATCTAGACTTAACCCCTTTGAATCAATAGTGACATGGTGTACATATAGGGAAGATTTGTAAGAGTGCTCTTATTAGAGTTAATCTTCTCCCTCTTTGAGATATACCGCCTTCGACAAGCTAGCTTCTGCTCAACCCCTTCCACCCCTATCCCAAACTTGAAGGGAGTTTCGCCCCTTCCTGCAGGGAGACCAAGAGCTATGGAAGGAAGAGCTCCTATCTCCAAACCCAGCTCAACAACCATATTCTGTATATTCTCCACATTACCTATCGTAAGATCGTGCTTTTATTCAAATTGATTTTCTGTCTTAAATGGCTTCTAAACTATAACAAACTTAACCGAGGTGGGGCGAATTGATCCCTCAAATTACCGCAAAATACTAAAGCATCTGCTAAAGTTGTGGCTAATCCGCACTCTTCACCAATTATGTTCACAATTCAAGCCTCCGAGAGGAATCAAAGGCAAATTTTATCCAAGGATCGAAAAACTTCCATACCAATGACGAACAAATATATATGATAGGGGATCCTACTAGCCCTCTAGAGCTATTGAAGAACACAAGATGACTACCATTTAACAACACATAAAAGGATGTTATTGAGATTCATTTTTATCCATTTAACCCACTTAGCCCAAATCCCATTTCTTGGTAAAGCACCTTGATAATGCAAGCCTAGCTTCATTTGATCATAAGCTTACTATATCCACAGTTTAATCCCTTTTTCCTTCCCTTTTAGCAGGGTACTATCACTTCCTTCGCCAATAGTGAGGCATCCATAATTTGTCTCCCTTCTACAAATGCATTTGGGATCTATTAATTAGGACTATGCATTGCCTTAATCATTGCTATAAGGACTTTTACAATTAACTTGTATAAACTACCCACTAGGCTTATGGGTCTAAAATCCTTAAACTCCTTAGCCCCTCCTTTTTTCGGCACCAAACCAAGAACGTAGGCCTAGGTTCTCTACAAATTCTCCGTCTCAAAGAACCTCAACATCCCTCAATTTCCATCTTCCTTAACTATTTCCCGCTAAATTGCCAAAAACAATCATAAATCCATCTCTAGACCGGCACATTCCATTTAAATCAAGCTCAAAGCTATGAAAACTCTCCATCAATTGCAAGGGGAGCCCAAATTTCCTAAGATCCTCCCAGTTAATTGTCCGAAAGGATACAAACCATCTATACTTGCCTCTACTCCCTATATCCGATAAAGAGAGATTCAGCGCTTCCACTATGCCCCGCTTTCAAATTTCTATTCCCTCTGTGAATCCAAACACCATTTATCCTCATCTAGGTAATCTATTAGTTTCTTCTATGTAAGTATTCACTTATTCTATGAACTATATATTTCTATCCCCTTCCTTCCACCTATATATCTCCTTTGATTTCTGTTTCCTAAGATATTTATCGTAGCCTACAAAGTTTAAACCTCCATTGCCTCCATTTTCATCTCCCTTTCCTTGAGGAAGGGGGTCTCAGAATCCCTAAGCCATCCCACTCTTCAGTCTCTTTAAGGCTTCCTTTCTTCCACCTCCCAAAATAATCCTTATTCCAAGCTTTTGAGTCAGGCTTAGCCGCTGGCCAAGACATAGTTGCCTAAGCCTCATTCCTAGGCTACACCACCATTCGTTAATAAGATTCTAAAATCTTCCTCATTGAGCCACATATTTTCAAACCCAATGGTAGTGGTCCTCTACAAGGCAAAATTCTCCTTCAAGCAAGATTGGGTGGTGATCTAAAAGAGGTTTGATGAGTTTGATAGTTATTATTCTCTTTTAATTAAAGTATTTAGTTATCCATTCTTCAATACCAAGGTAATAATATAAAACAATAAATGTGAATATATTTAAAAGTTTAAATGTAATAGACAAGAATATACTTAAGTAAAAAATTAACAAAATATCAATAAAAGATTTAAACATAATTTTATTTGAAAATTCTAATAAATAAAAATTTAATGCACTAAAGGTGAAAAATAAATTAAGATAATGTCTCCACAATCAAAAATGATGAAATAGAATAAACAAGAAAAATAAGTGAGGATAATAAGTGAATTTCATATAAATATTTTATTTTATTTTAACTTTATTTCAAATATATAAATGTTTTTTATTTAATCCTTGTGGATTATTTTTTTATTTGTCGAGAATTACAGAATATTCTCTAAATATTCTTTCGATTTATCTCCTACTTTTGTGACATTATCTCCTTCTTTTTTACACTATTTTGTTTCCATTCATTCTTTGTATATATAGGTGTCTCTGTATACTATAATACACCATTCACAAGAAAATTATTCTTTCTTTCTATCCTTTCACATGGTAATGTAGCCAAGGGCTAAGCTTTGTCATGTTCTCTTTCCCCGATAGCCCTCTTCTCGCGCCCTTCACTACTGACCTTCTCCGTTTGACCTTCCAGCCTGATCTCCTCCTGCTCTGACCTTCTCTTCTCCAATCTGGCCCTCAATCCATTAAGCATCAACTCCACATGGAACACCTCAAGCTCTTAACGATGTTGCATTGTTGTCAGATCGGTCAAGATTAAGTATATCTTATAAATGTTTAATACATAAGTGACCTATATGCTCCAAACTCGTGGAGTTTGAGTATCATGTAATATTCTCTAGATATTCTTGATTTATTCTTGCCTTGTGTACATTATCCTCCTTCATTTTATTAATTTTATTTTGTTTTCTTTTGTTCCATTCTTTTGTGTATATATATATATATATATATAGGTGTTCTATACTATGTAATACACCCATTCAATAAGTAAAGTGATTTTTTTTTTTTTGATTGTTCATTCAATAAGTAAAGTATTCTTTTCTATCCTTTCACATTATGCATAATATTTAAATTTTATTTTTATTTTTAGGGAATAAAATTCTATTTCTCATTTTATTTAAAAATCTCAAACATATATATTCCATTACTGTTGATGAACAGTCTCCATTAATATAATCGTAATATGAGGGTATAATGGAACTTTGGACTAATGGGTGGTGCTTGAACAGAATACATACACACACAGCAGGAGAGAGAACTGAGTTAACCACTATGATAAATACAAAAATAATAAGAATAATAATTAAAAGATATAGTGATGAAGCAATCTTCTCTCAGCTTCTCCAGGCAGGCAAAAAATAAAGTGAGAAGCATTCTTGCAGGTTAGGGAAGAAAAATTTCCACTAAGGCATAACTGATGACATAAGTTGTTAGAAATTATACAACAAAAAACATTGTAAGTTCCTAGTTCACAAGAGTTGAAGAAACTGTGGTCATCACCTACCACAAGGCCTGCATTAGGCCATAAAGCCAAATAAATGAAGAAAAGGCATGCTCATTCCAAGCGCCTGCAGTAGTTCAAAGGAAAACATAATTAATCAAACAAGAAACTTGTGTAAGCCTAATAAACACTTTAAACACAATTGCTGATGTGGAGAGGACAATTAAAGAAAAACAATAGAAAAATTCAAGAATGAGATGGAACTGCTAAATGATGACACAAATCAACAACATTAATATTTAAGAAATGTATTAAGCCTAAAAAACCTCAAAGAATTAACAGTCAAGAAATGTGACAGGAAACCCACAAGCATCTTTCACTCAGACTGGTGCTTCTTTTCCTCTTACATTAATTAACTTCTTCCAACAGAGAATAACCCAAAAAAATGCAATAGCACAAGATAAGCAAAAGATCCATATTGTTTTTCTAGCAGCATGACTATTTTGCCTGGGCAAAGAGCAACATGGCTCCTTAAATCTCTAATAGACTCTTGTCAATTAACTGAAAAATCACAAATTGTACTGAATGGAAAAGGCTACAAGCAGTATGTTTCATTTACACAAATTAAATCTATATTCAAGATGCCATTGAGGTCTAAAATGATGGAAATAGATACTGCAAGTTTCTTACAGTTCCAGGATAGTCAAAATCACTTACAATGTTTACTGATCTTGGTTAACAATCTTAAGATACCATTTTCTATTTTTGCAGCGTACTTTGGAAAAATCCTAGGTGTGCTACACTTTTTCTTTAAAAGAAAGTGTGCTAAGTAAAATGCTAACCAGTACAGGAGGCTTGGCCAACCCAGGAGACTGGAGACTGGCACCCTGTAAATGGAATAGAACAGCGACTTATAAATGAGAAGCTTGAGACTTTTTAAATCTTAAGCTAGGTTGGAGGAACCGTTGATGATTAAGCTCAATGGTTAAACCAAACACTAACTACTAGAATTAAGGTTATCGTAAGAAAAAAGTTATGAGAAACTTAGATTGATAGGGAGGGTTTTCAAATAACAGTTCCCGTTTAACTTCTTCCAGGTCTTTTCTTGGGATTTTGGCATAAGATGAGAGTCCTTAGACCATAATGTATGACTTTGGCATAAGGTGACAGTCGTGATACCATAATGTATTGACTATGGAGGCAGGATGAAGTGGTAACCAGACAGGGTATGCATTAGTAGACTGTGTGGACTTTGGGACAGCAAGGAATAGAGAGCTATTTGCCCTTAGAGGTAAGTTCCCTAAGTTTATCCCCCCATACTCACTTAGCTATCAGTAAAGTTCCAAGCTCAATCAGCGATGTAGATATATGACTGAAGAACCTTGTACAATTTTGTCTTGGGGTTCACAATTGACCCTTTTTTTTCTCCTTTCTATGTTCTTCATTCCTCCTTTTTTTCTTTGGAAAATTTTATGGCATTCTTTCTTTACCAAAACCAAGACACTAAAATCTAGGCACTTTGACGTGGGAGGCAATTGACTGACAATAACGGGTATCCAAGTCTATATTCTCTTGATAAATAACTGAAGTCATTAAATCACCAAATAAGAATACGGTTCAGCATTAGACAGCCTCCACTTCAGATTCCTCAAACACAACCAAACATTTTTGTAATCTTCCAACATATGTTATCAATTGTGCCAAATCTACTCTTTTTTTTGTCATCCGTAAGAATTAATGTCATAACTGGTTCCTACTCTAAAGTCATTCAGGTGATCAGAATTATGCACATCATACACAACCAGGAGATTAGAGAGGACAAATTACAACAAAATTGTAGAGAAGGAGAGCAAAGCAAAACCAAAAAGACAAAACCTGAATATAAGGAGTAAATAGGGAAAGCTGCAGGGCCCAACCAAATTGAACGCCGGCGGCAACCATACAACTGAGAATGGATGAGGAATGGATGAAGGGCTGGATGAGGGATCAGATGTGGCATTGGAAACCCTAGAAATCAATTCGGGTCCATGGCAAGGTTCGTCAGCGGCAACTAACTCAACCTCAGCCTGCTTCAGATTCTTGTAGGAACTCGATCGAGACCGAGTCCATCGCTCCCGGTAATGACGCTGAATGTTCCAGTCGGAAACGGTTACAAGCCTGATCTAACAAAATACGCATACAACTTCCAAAGAGAAGAGAAGAGAAGAGAAGAGAAGAGGGAGATTTACAGAGAGAGAGAGAGAGAGAGAGGTAAAAACTCAAAAATTAGGCAGGCAGAGGAGGAGGAGCAAAGCAAAGCAAAGCAAAGCGTAGATGGTAGCAGCATGAGGCGTGGTGGTGTTTCGCTTTCCACTCACCGTTGATTGCAAGAGCAAATGGGCATTGACATCCATAATCCATGAGAAAAAATGGTAAATGGACGTGACATAATAATAAGAAGATAAAAGTAATAGTTTTATCGAGTTAATCGAGTTTTGTACGGAAGTAATCCGAAAATAAAATCCGGAACTAAGAGTTCTCAAGCCAAAAAAATATAAACCAAATTAGTGCTTGGAAACAAGAGAAAGGCCTGACAACGCCGGATTTTAAAATTCAAATTACCAGACTTAACGCCGGTTTCGGGTTTTAAAATTTTCAATGGTCGGCACCCACGCCGGCCGATTTTTAAAACTCAATGGTTTGTACTGCAACGCCGCTCGATTTGTGTGTGGTTCCAATGGCGGTGACCCTAACACGCTTCCGATTTGTAAAAATTCTAATGGCCGGACTCTAATGACCTTATTGAACATTTTCACGCTTCGGCGCCTGGCCTACTCATGGTTGACTCAACCAATTTGATTTACTATAAAAACATGTTAGAAGATTACGAAAAATGTCGGGCGCAAATTTTGATTTACATTAAAAATATCAACCCAAGTTAAATCACCTCACCAAATTAAAGTTCTAATCGCACTCATTGTTTGCGCTTGAATTGATTAAGTTGGATTGTATTAATTAAATATCTATTTGTAATGTTTTTAAACTTTCTTGTCCATGTTTTTACTCATCAAAAAATGCTTTTAAAAACTTTTCTCAAGGTTTATAAAATTAACTTGTATTATGTATTATATTGAAAAATAATCCATTTTAAATAAAAATATAATTTATTATTTTATGTATTTACATGTGTTTTATAAAAAAATGATTAATATTAGAAAATAATATTGAGTGTATTATTTTGGAACCATGATAAAAATCGAGGAAGTTATTAGACATGTATGCACCTAAAGACATGCAAAAGACATGTATGTACCAAATCATGCATACATGAAAACATTTAAATATATTAAAACATTTTATACAGAATATCATATATAAAAATAATATGTATCAATATGTCCCACAAGACGGCGCCTTTATATTTCTCTTAGGGCGGCGCCTAAAATAAACATCATCAATTCAATGTATCCCGAGTCCGAGAAGGAGCTGAGGAGTCGATGGAGCGAGGAGCTGATGGAGCCGAGGTCATGGAGCCGAGGTATCCGGGCGGACGGAGTAGTCGATGTAATACTGAGTACGAGGTCGCCACCCGGAAGTCTACCCCACTCGTGTAAAAGGTCAACGATGGTATCATCCGGTGGGATGCAAATGGATGAGACTGCGAACGGTGTGACGACAAAATGGATATCTAATGCCATGGAGGTCGGCCTGGCCGACACCGGATATGCGCCGTACATGTGTTCAGGAGTATGGAAGGTGATGTGTAATGCGTGAAGCCGTGATGCGTCAATGTGAGTGGAGATGGAAGGTGATGTAAATGGGGCATAAACTACTGTAGAGTGGTAAGTATGGAGGGTATCAAGCAGGCATACGGCCAAAATTTTAGACCGCTCTCAATCACTGACAATGACCCGACCCACCATCTCGAAACGACCTCGCGATCAACTCCCTCTCCTCTCCTCTCCCCACTCGAACGGCCGTGATACGTGATGGTGTGGACGACACCGAGGTCTAATAAATGGCTCATGTGGGATGTCGGCCTCCCGAGTGTACCCACGATGCGATGGCCTTCACCGGACCGTAAACAATCGATCCCAAGAATACGATGTATGCGCAAAAAGCACCAGGTATCAGAATCCATAATGGCTATGTCGCCCATGGCAAATGACCAGGAACCAAATAAAGAATTATAATTACATAATCCATTAATTAAAATTAGGGTAAAATATTTTAGAAACACATGATCAGAATCTCTACTAAAAAGATCCATACTACCTAATAGTATGGAACCTCAAGGTCATCCCTGAGGCCATAGGTCATAAAACGCCGTAGGATACGGCACGATACCACCGCATGTGAACTCGCGAAAGTCCATCAAACCCAAAAGATAGGTGAAGTGATGATCCTAGCCAGCCAAAGGCCTCCTATAAATGCCACACGGTGCATGAAAAGTCGCCTAATCGCGCTGTGTCGCCCATGCAGATCCATCGTATGCAATCGCCGCTTCGTAAGAGCAAGCTGAGGTATTCCTCGTTGTATCCAACCGCCAGCAGACTCTCTCTCGGACGATGCCACTCAACAATCTCAAACATGCGAAGCAGACATCGGGGCCCGCGATCTCCCGATCAGCTAAGGTATATATGGGAGCCGGTCATGTAACTCTCCCACGATTGCCGCATGACCTATATAACCAATCACTTTATGTCACAAAGATTTTGTGTGAATATAATAAGTAGCGAATATAGAACATGGGCGATATAAAATATTATCACGTGAGTCCGCACCTGGCGACCCGAGGTGAGGCGACCGGCGCAGCGTGGACAGGGCAGCATCCCATCCCATGACCGAGTGGGCACGACTCACACCCGGAACCCAGATCGGCAATCACTCGTGACGCTGTGTCATCATTAACATCGACACATCACGACTACGCGAGCGGTGTCACCCACGGTACCCAAACAACTGACAGAACGATATAATCGCAACGCCATGTAACAGAAGCAACAAGACAACGCGTGAAACATAAACACTCACATCATACTCAGAATCGGTGATCATACATGGAGGTCACGGCATACAATGCAACATCATCTTGTCAACCCCTGAGCATAGAGGAGGTAGGTGGCATGATCATTTATTTATACATACTATGATGTTATATTTCTATGACATTGGTGAGTGGAGAGATCATGAAGATGATGCATACTATCTAACAGCTATACTGCAGAGGCGGTCAGCGACCATCACACGCGCAGCTTTGCCCGCAACATGGCGACTTGATCGAAATAAGAAGGGACTGACAGCGGCAGCGGACACAATCGCGACAGACATCATCTCGCATCAGCATGGGTGATAATCGGCAAAACATAACCACCGCAAGGAGATAATGGCTCCTCTGATAGCATCGGCGGGTGGGGTGACACCGAGCAACTCCTGGCACAATGCCGCCACATCGAACCCATTACGTGCCAATGACCGCCATGGATAATGTGGCGCAAAGGAGGATGGCGACGCCCCGTATAAGGTAATCGTCATCTCCCACCGCACACATGGAACGCGGTGTGGTCTGGTCGCACATCTCTCTACTAGTGAGGTGATAAGTGGCCAATCGATCGCGATGTGGCTCCACACAAAGATATACCTGTAAAATCTGGACCTAATCACGTATGGCTGGATCCGAATATCCATCCTCCACATAGTCATGAAAGCTCTCATCTGCTGTCGAGGGCGGAGGATCTCCTGAAGCTGCAAGCAACGAAACATCCAAATTTAAAAGTGGTTATGTATAAATTACATGTTACAACTACTAATAGTGTAATTGCACCAACAAACTACGACCGCTCAGATCTACTAAGTGGATCTGTCCGGCCTTGCAATACTAAGACCGATGTATCCACGGATCCAAGATCATGAATCCCCCCGAACGCCATCTATAAGATATAACAACCAAAAGATATCTGTCAGCTACGGTCAAAGACACTACAGCAACAATTTACAATAAACACGTACAATAAGAATGTTTCATTCAATAGAATAAGTCTGATATAAGACAAATACAAAATATTCGGGGCCTCGTTTACAAGAAATAAACGCTAGTACATAAGTCTTATAAAGAACAAAAAAAGGTGAGGTCCATTTACAACAAAACAACTAATTGCCTTACTTCACATCCATAACTAAAGTTGATTTTATACTTTACAAGACCGCCGCCGATTAGACCCCCGTTGTTTGTACAACCCACATTTTATCTTGGTTTTCCCTCCCTAAGCCCATTTCATTATGCAAACGGGCTGATTTAGACGGCCACCGACTGCTTCATCGACCCATGCAGGAGCTACGATCATCGACCATCATAAAGAGGTCACTCATCTTCATTGAATACGGGATAAAACAAATCCTGCCCAAGTGTCAATAAGATCTATGAGTAGTAGCCTCAACAACAACCGAAAATCAACACATCGATGCCGACATGTCGTGAATGATATGGCTGCATGGAAATCCATATCGCTGTTCACCACATGCATTTCTTGTCATAAGTTCGGCGATGAATGCGACCACCCTAAACTTTACGGAATCGCCCCGAAGTGATCGTAAAGAACAATTTCCATTGACCCAGCCTTAATCACACGACCTCGAACTGAAAGCATCAAATATATGGAGGAATCGCTTCATCGATGCCACTTTAGCAAAGACCTCGTTCTCTCGCAACAAAGTAACCGCACATGAAAATGTCAACCGAACTAATGCACCGGACAGTGTCGCAGCCCCTTTAAGAATATCGTGAACACCTCTGGATACATGGTTGTCATTATCCCATATCTTCGACTCCATCATGTGAAAGTGCCCATAACCCGAAGAGGACGCCTCTAACCATCAGAGTGCTTCGTGGATTAATTCTCCCAATCAGAAATATATGCCTATTCATCTTCGTGGGTATGTTGCAATACCATTTCCGCATACCAAATTCTTCAACAGCTTTATCTTCGGGCTGGTCATAAAATTGCTTGCAAGATATTTATGCAGATCCGTGTGATAGGCATATGGTGCATCCCAACGAAGATGAGGATCAGTCATAGGGGCTACCTATAGCACACACTGATGTCTATCGATATAACACATATTCCCGTCCTGTCAGGTTACTCTCTATTTCTTATACATGCCAAGAACCATCCCTCAACTATCAATATTCTCGCCTCCGTAATAGCAAATGCTCATTGGGAACAACTGATTATTTTCCATCGCATCCCATAGCAACGCGTCAATGTCCCTTTATACTTCCTGCATACAAATGTGTACCATCAATACTTGCACTGACGACAATTTGCGAACCCTTCAATAGATGGTTTGAATGCCCAGAACACACTGAATGTCTTCATTGTTTACACACTATGAGAGTGTGGTTTTCCAAATGACAACACATCCAGGATTGGCTTATGATTCTATGGCCAAGAACAAACGTGGGGAGATCCAGATATTATGAAAAATCATCAATGTTTGCCTAACGCTTTGATGCCTCCCATCCAAAGTTTTTTATATGAAATTTCCATATCCCCATTTCTCCATAACGCTTGCTCGAATAGCAATACAACGCGAATTGTGCCTTAATTATTGCCCGATGTGAGTAGCAACCAACTGAGTCCAAACTTGATGATGGTCTCGTCGTATACTCCGATTTACACAAGTATGCGGCACTTTATATTTGTTGATTACAAATAAGCTAGTTTCTTTCACAACCACGGCATCAGCCTATCGACACACATTCGCCTTCTACATCTTAAGACGAGCAATTTTTTGAGGAGGCAACTACAACAAACTCCCGGTGTGCTCTAATTGAGTAACTCAGCCTTCGCAATTGATTTAGAATTAAAACTCGCCTACCAAATTCAATTACACTACATAATCAAGGTCAGTTCTTGCACCCACTGAGTCTAACCACTCGAATAAGAATATCTATGTTTTCACATGTTCAAAACAAGGTGTCGGGTGGTGGGTGATACCTAATAAAAATGACCGCTGGTCCTCATCATTTCCAATATTCCGATACATCACAATGTAATGGCGCAGTAGACAAATAACCCTCGCCATTCTCCAAAACCCGAAATTAGAACTGGAATGATGACATGGGCCCATCTACTTGAACATGTGTCATCATCATATTCATCATCATCTTCACCAGATTCATCATTACCTTCTTCATAAGCGCAAGCATCGTCATCTCCATATGCTCCTGTATCTAGTACTGGATCGCTACTAGGCCCACAACCATGGTCACCGCCAAATTCACTGTTAACGCCAATAGATCGAGCATTCTCTCTTTGGCTTGTATTCTAAACGACTCAACAAACAATCTAATTTCGATGACAATAGGTAATCCATGTTCAAATATTGGGGTGCACAGACCACTATTCATATTGTAAAAGGTCGAACCTATTTCCACATTTTATGATACTTACACTTCAGACTGTTGAACTTCCGTTGTCAGTCAGTGCTTGCAAAAATGATATCACCCAATTGTTCAAACGTGCAGTCAACCGGTATTTCCAAAGGCACAATGGAAGCTTTGTTTCCATCATATTTCACATCATTATCGTCCTCACTATATGTCCATTGCAGTAACACATTGAATAGAGGAAACAGATATAACTCGAATTGCTTCAAATGAAGTACAAAATTAAATAGTGATAGAGATGTTTATCCTTGATACTTTGTTTATAAATAAATGGTCCTGACCGTGCCCCTTACTTCGACTCATGATTTAATGAGGACTCCGTAGTCTCCTTTCAGACAGGTGCCTTTACCCAAAAATACAATTTGACCTAAAAACATAGTCCAACATGGCTCAATATCATACAATTATTCAACGTCCAAATTTGAGTCAAACTAGCCTAAGCTAATCATTCTATAATCAATACACAATACTAATCTTTTTGTTTTCAAAAACTGTTCATAAAACAATTTCAAAAAATAGGTCGTAAATATCTTATTTTTATGACCAAAATGAAGTAGAAGTCATTAACTAACTGGAACAACTTAGAAATGACATATATATATATATATATATGACAAAGATCAAAATGACATAATTTTGGTCTTTTATTTTTTCTTTAAATGTATCTAAAACGACATCGTTTTGGATAAGTTATTTTAATTTATCCAAAACGGCATCGTTTTGAGTTGTACCTTTAGTTTTTTTTAAAAGAAGACCTCTCCAACCCCGTTTATGTCATGTTTCAACTCCGAAAAAAAAGCTCTAACCCTTTCAACTACTATAAAATCCCTATAGAAGAGGAGAAGAAGCAAAAAAATTCAACTAAAATAGTCAAGAAATTGCGAGAAAGTCAAGTTGGTTTAATCCCTAGGTTAATCATTTGCAGCTACTCCTGAAAATGCTATGATGACTATGATACGCATAGTCATCATTGGGAATTAAGACATGATCTTTAACTGAGTGAAACTGAGATGTATGATAAGTTCCCATAGAATGATGCATGCCAGCCCTGAGAGGGATGATAAGGTAACTCTACTCTACAACTGTAATTCTATTGATGTATTAGGACCAGGTAAAATCAGGGAACACCTCTAATCCCGTTTCCTGGACCTGTGTACTGACAGAAACTTCATTTCTAAGAACTTAAACTTGTTTCAGCAAAGCTGAGTGAAGATATGACAAAACATGCTAGAAAACAATATTTGAAGCTCTTACTATCACATGGGCACTCATATTAAAAATGAAAGTGTAATAAAAACGCTCAATAGACTCGTGCCAATTAAACCAAGATATAACTATGTTTTAACATTACGACCGAAACCTTCAAACTTTTCTCAAACCACATAGAGATGATCACAAAAATTCAAACATGGCATGATCATAATTGATTTTAAGCAAATCAAGAAGACCCGAATGCAAAAAAATCAACCCAGAGTATCCCATTCCAGTGTGAGGATGTGCTTGATTTTTTCACTGTAGTTCTCATGGAATCAAGAAGGCCCATCAATCAAATCAATGAGTACCTCAAAAACGGTAAAAACAAAAACCATATCCCAAATCAAATCCTAAATGAAACCCCAACCCCCAAAATTCCATGAAACGGATGCAAAGACAAACCTCAGTTAAGGGTCGTTTCAATGGTTGTGCCGATGAACCTCCTTGCTACCGCCATGGGCCGGTGAGAATGGATGTGGATCCGTGGAGAAGAAAACCGGGGGAAAGGAGAAAATAAAGGAAGGTGGAGAAGAAATGCGAGGAAGGGAGAAAGGAAGGGAAGGGGTGCTTCGTGTTTTGATAACTGAGTTTCAAGGAAAAGCCACGCATCGGAGTTTTTAAAATCGGAACCGCGCTGGGAGCGCCGACCATTGAATTTTTAAAACTGGCGCTACACGCCGCCTTTACACCAAGCCTAAACACACTAGTTTGGTTATATTTTTGAAAGCACCTCTTGAGTTCGGATTTTTATTTTTCAAATGGTAAATGGATGACATAACAGCCAAGAAGATAAAAGTAATAGTTTATCGAGTTAATCATCCATCCCTGTTTGAATTCGAACCAGATTATCAATGTTGAATGTGTCTGTGGTATGCCGTATGTATGACTTATTGTCTTTGTACGACTAGTGCACCCCATCCCAGCGCAATCAGGAGGACCCTCCATTAGACGCGCGGCATTGAACTTCAACACAGCACTCAGTCACCGACACTGGGAACGCCTGTTTCCAGGAATTTAGATGTATATTGACAAGTGAATTGGATGTGAAAAATAAAAATAAAATTTGTTATTTTTATTGAGAAAATAAAAGACTATTATATTTCTTCAATAAAATGATTTTTTTGCGTGAAAATCAATCTGATAAATAAAATTATTCTTTTGCTCCATTTCTTTTGTTAAAATAAATTTATAAAATTGCCGCCCTGTTTGATAAATATCAAAATTGTTTCAAAACTATCGAAATGAAAATTTTCAATGGTTTTAATTTTTCAATATGTTTGATAACAAATTTTGTAGCTTTTAATCGAAAATTTTAAATGAAAAACTTATTAAAATTATAAGTATGTAAAGACCTACTTAACGTGCAATGTAATACTTGGCCAACAAAAAAATTTTAAATGAAAATAAATTAGATCAAAAACCTTTATAAATAATATAATATTTTGCAACATTCTATTAGTTTGGATAGCTTTTAAAAAGTTTAGACTTATTGGTTATTTTTAAACATATTTTTATGTCTTTTTGATATTAATATTATTAGAATAAATATTTTTTACATATTTTAAAACATGTTATTTACAATAATTAATAATTGTAGTGAAAATAAAATTATTAAAAACTTTTATTTATTTTGGATAATATGTAATTTAATGACAATAATAAGGGTAAATATGGTAAAATTACATAATTTTCAAGATTCAAGATTTACAATTATCAAACAATATATTTATCTTCAAAGATTCAATCGTTAGTAATTTATCAAACAAGCATGAAGATAAATTCAATACTTACAATTCAGACTTACTTTTCAATACTTATTTTTCTAAAGACTTAATTTTTTTATTTTATCAAACAGGGCCTATGAGTTGTATATCTAAAAGTTTTCATGGATTAAATTACCTTCTGCAATTGGGAAGACAAAGCTATCACTCTTAACTAATTAAACAGGTTGATAATTTCACTAATATGTCACAAACCTAATAAACTGATTCAAATAACGTGTCTCTATTTTAGCTATAAGGAATTATATATAAGAAGTTTGAAATCGGATTTCATTGTGTTTGCCAAGTCAACTCGAGGATTGAAAGGGGGCAACAAATTTCAGAAAAAAAATTTATTTATATAATGATCTATAAATAAAATGATTTTTAATCATATATTTTAAATTTTCAGATTTTATGTTCCTTTGACTTTCCGAGATTTTGTAACTAGAATTGATATAGGTTGTAAATTAGAATTGAAGTTGAATTATATAAAATTTTTGTATTCCTTATTATTACTTGTTTTAGTTGTGTGTTTTTTTAGGTTTTTAATGTTCCTTTCAGAGAGATTGTGATTAAAATTGATAGTTGTTATTAAGAGCACCACCTTTATATCTCTTTTCATTTATTTTCAGTGTTGCTACACATTGTAGACGTGGAGGTTATATTAATCATGGTTGAATTATGGTAAAATTTTGTATCTTTGGAGTTATTTTTCTAGTTGTGTGTGTTTTAGCGTGAATTAGTAGATATACATTAATTATTGATAGATATTCATTGAACCCATGCCGACAAGCATTACTATCTTCCATGAATCAAGGTGCAAAACAAACATTCAGTAATAGAGGAGAAAAAGTGATGAGTATAAACATTAAATTATAAAGGAGAAAAAGTGATGAAGCTGTTAAATTCAAGTTTTTGGATATTTAATTTTTTTAAATTATTAAAGTTTGAAAATAAAATATTACTAAAATTAGTAAGAAATAATAATATCGCATCAGCAACAAGTACTGTTTATATTAACTTTAAAAAAATTAAAATATTTAATATTACAATAACTATGATATTAATCTCAAAAAAAATTTATAATAATTATAAAGCTAATTACTGTTGATTGATGTAATTAGTTCTTTACATTAATTTTATTTTTAAACTATTTTATTTTAAAAAAACTTGAATGCTCTGACAATTCTTGTTGACGGGGTCATGGTGGACTGACTATATGAGAACGTAATGGACGAGCGAGACGGATGGCAAGCTTTCTAGTCTGGCGATATGTACAGTAGAGAATGCAGCTGGTGGCTTCTTGTCATCTTCCAGACAAATGATCAGGAAACTCAGTGGCATGATCTTTCTGTCTCTCTTCAGAGATCTTTTCACTTTTTTTAATGCATATTTGATAAAAAAATATTAAAAAATTGATAAGGAAGGAATCCATCCCAGCGAGGATACCTTAGCTGACTCAAGGAAAGAACCCAAAATCCAGACCAAGAAGGCATTTTCTACTATATAACATCGTATTGACTGTACAATCAAGAAATATTTACAAAATCATATTCTGCTTACCTTAGTAGAAAAAGAAAAAGAGAAAAATAATCATATTCACTGAACTACTAAGCATTTTCTACTATAACATCATATCTACCTTGCTGTAGTTTTCTTTACAAAATCATATTTGCTTGTATATTACTTCGCATTCAAATATATCTATTGTATACCTGTTCTTATCATCTGTACTCGTTTATATCATATTGACTGTAATTTTCATCCCATTTTATACTTTTCAATTATAAACTTCCTTATAACTGCATTCGTATTATTCATTTTTATTATCATATTATAGATTCTTTGCACTCCACAACTACCCCCATCTCCGTGTTTTTCCAGAAGTTTATTTGTTAAATAGATTGAATAGCATACAAGATATAATAAAAGGAATGTTAAGTTTGATTAATAATTATTAACCTTATAAATATGATTAATCTAAATAATATTTATTAACGCAAGTCAAAATGATAGACAAAAAAATGCTTGAATATTAAATAAATAGAGAAATCTGATCTTGGTAAAATATTGAGAGAAAAAAATATAATAAAGAGTTAAAAAGAAAATACAAAAAATAAATTTAAGAACTTATTTTTACATTTTAACTTATTTTATCAATGAGACAATAGCTTTAATACAGTGTTTAGTTATAAAAATAATTTATTTTAATGTCCTACTTATATTATTAATCTATTTAATTGATCAATATAAAAATTCAAAATACATAACCCTTCAACTAGTATTACTATATTTCTATTATGAACAATATTAGATATCTCCAAACTTCCATTAATCTTTATATTAATAGGTACATTGAATATACATTTGATGTATATATAGGTTACGAATGTAGGTTACAAATGTAGGGTTACGATTATATACACATTAATATTCATGTATAAAAACTCTAGTAAATAGAGCCTTTGTATGAGTCAGCACACACATGAAGGAATAAGAAATCTCTCCCCAAAGCTTCTTTCTATATCTCTCGCCTTTGTTCTCTCTATTTTATAATATGTTACTCAAGATTTAAGCTCGTTGGATTTTCAAGAAATATATTGAAGGTAAAGATTGATAGTTATAGAAACCTATCCGTGGATCCTCAATCTATGACAATGATATGTGTCTCGTAGATAGTGCACAACACAGTTACCATACTTAAGGATAAAAATTATTTCCTTTTAATAATGTAAGGACTGATGACACACAATATCAGAGGAAATAAAATTACCGAGGGCCCAAGATAATATATTGTTACCCTGAGAGAATATTAAAAATTCATATTGATGATTCATTATATTCTACATAAAGTCTCAAAGAAATTTATTGAGTTTCAAAGATATCGACGAAACAAAGATATCATATTGAGACTACGAACAGAAGACAACATTGAGTGTTTATATATTACCAACGTTGTCTCGGTAAGAAAATATATTGGAAAAATTACCCGCTTTTTTTCCCTCTCCGGTTTGTACTACACAAACATAAGTAATAATTGAGGCATGCCATAGTAAAACCGTAAGTTTACTGGCTAGAAAATAATTTATTGTTCGCATGACCGTATTGGAGATATCCCGGGTCTATAATGATAAGAATCATTAAAAATTCAAGTGGGTATTCACCAAAATCAAAAGATTTTTCCGCCCAATGAATTTTCGCGCCGCTTGCTCAAGGGAAGCACTATAAGGCCATCAACAAAAATAAGGACACAACCCTCATTTTGCAAATAAGATACAAGGATATATGTGGGCTTATTCTTATCCACCATGACCATTTCGATATTTAGACTTCATTGATGCATCAACGTAGATGGTCACATGTCTATTTGTTATCAATCGCGTAACCAAGCATTTGCTAGATTGTTGTGTCAAATAATTCTATACATGTGCCCATTTTCCGTATTATCCGATTAAGTCAATTCGGCTCTGATTAGCCGAGAATTTGATTTCCCAAGATTTTGTAATGATTATTGTATGTCTATTAGAATAACTCGCTGAACATCCCCAGAAGATATGTTCATACACAAACGGTCTTATGGTGGAATCGCTTATTAAACGCCTAATTGATTGCAAATGCTTACTAATAGAGGACGTAAGCTCCCAAACTCGCTTGGGTCATGCTATTTTGCATGCAAAGCAAAGACCGATTCGTATTAGACCAATCGAATTATCATGAGTCTCTTCCTTACAATTGGTTTTCATTGAGGTGAACCAAATATTTCATCTAAGGATTTTTGTGTGGTATATGTCTGATTACCCACCACAACGCACTAAGATGGGTCCCCAAAGAAGATTAAACATATGTTGGATATGAATTCCATCGATAATCAAATATTTAGAGACATCAACTGAGATTTATTGCTTTACCAGTTGCTAATTTGTCATTGATGAATAAGATTTTTAAACTTTAAAGAAAGAAAATAAACAATGGAAAAAGTTATTAGTTGAATCAATTGTCGTTGTCTCATCTTCGAATTCGCACAAAGGAATGTGAACCGGCACTAAAAGATTATTCATTTGCAAAATTTAGCAATCAATTGTTAGATGCATTTATCAATCCAAGAGTAACTATATCTTACATAAACAAATTAATGTTCAGCTTAGGAATTGATGTCCCTCAGACAACTGCTACGAACCTAAAGTATCAAATAAACGTAACACCAGCTTGGTTCCAAAGATAAAATCCTCGGAAAAGAAAAGGATCAAAGGATCAAGTTGAGGAACTGATGGCTCTAAAAGAGTCCCCGCTGTAATCTGCGTAAGAAATCTGTGCACTAAACAGGACAATCGTAGAGATCTCGATAAACTATGTCACAACCGGCAAAAGGTGAATCGTGGAATAAAAACTTACTGGCCGACATATATTTCTGCCTAGCAATGTGGCACTCCAACATTGTTAATGACAATGAGGACTCGAGCCAAAGTCCTACGAGGAATGTAGACAGAGATGATTGCCACAAAATGGAAAGATGCAATTGAAGCTGCACTGAATTCTCTTTCAAAACACTAAGTTTTCGTCCTATTGTACTTACACCGATGGTGTCAAACCTCGTATAGAGCCAAATGGGTATTTTGTACAAAAACGAGACACGACAAATAAAGCTGCCGACATAAGGCGCCGATTAGTCGCATAGTGATTCTCCCCAAAGACCCGATTATGAAGAGACGTATTCCCCGTTAGTGATGCAACTACTTTTCGATATTTAATATTAGCCTGCAATACATGAAAACTTGTATGTGTTTGTTTGATGTAGTTACGTGCATGGACCAATTTGATCAGAAGACATACATGAAAATCCTAGAAGGATTAAAATTGCCTGTAACATATATAATTCAGTCCTGAACTTTATCGTGGTACTATGTGCATCTCATATTGGAATAAAACAACTGACATGCCAGATAATCGCCTTAAAGAATATTTATTAAAAGGTATAAGAATGATCCCCTTTGCCCATGTGTATTTATTAAAAGATCTGGGTCCGAGTTTGTTATAATTGCGCTTTATGTTGATGACCAATATTGGAACTACGAAGAGCTTTCGTGAAGGTGAGGTCAAACTTAGAAAGAAATTTCCGAGATGAAAAATTTGGGAAAACAAACTTTGCCTTAGTTTGCAGATTGGTTAATTTAGAGAATGGAATTTTGTTCATAAATCGCCTATATATCAAAGGTGTTGAAACGATTCTATATGGATAATGTCATCCATTGAGTACTCCAATGGTTGTAAGGTCATTAGATGAATAAAGATCCTTTCCACCTAGGGGATGGATGATGAAGAACTTCGTCCTCGGTACCATATCTTAGTGCTATTGAGCACTAATGTATCTGCAAGTCATACATTTGACTTGGATATATCATTTTCAGAAATTTATTAGCAAGATATAGTTCTTGTCCACACAAGAAGACATTGGAATGAAAGCAACATATATTGAGGTATCTTCAGAGGAATGATATTAAGGGCCTATATTATCCCAATGTACCCAAAGCAGAATTAATTTAAGTTATGCAGATGAGGGATATGTCCGACTTCAGTAATGCCCGATCACAAATGGGCTATCGGTTCATGTGGTGATACAACCATTTGGGTAGTTTCAATAAATAGATCATCACCGCCATCTTCTAACTGGCGTAGATCTTAGCACCAAGGTAGCCAAGCCTGAATGCTTCGTTAAGACTGCAATACACTATATTCGAGGGTCATGGTTTGTCTTTTAAAGGAGGTCTTCTATCGATCTGTAAAGATACGCCGCGCATGTGATTATTCATTCAAAAATGGGCATTAAAGGATAGAACAAAATGATATATCACCAAAATTCTTTTTCACTCATGATCTACAAAAGGGTGATATTAATGTTCAATCAATTCGCTCAACTACACTAGCGATTTATTCATTCGCCTACTTAATGCAACATTTGAAAGGCTAACATAGCATCGGAATGCGCAGCTCGTAGATTAAAGTGATGTTGAGAATAGGGGAGTAATTTTTTATAATTACTCTTTTCCTTCACCATGGTTTTGTCCCACTCAGTTTTCCTGCAAGGTTTTAATGAGGCAAAGATTGTCATGGATATCCAAGGGATATTATGAACAATATTATGATGTCCATAAACTCTATTAATCTCGATATTAATAGGTATATATTGAATATACATTGATGAGATATAGGTTACAATGTATGATACAAATGTGTAGGTTACGATTATATACACATTTAATGTATTCATGTATTAAACCCTATAAATAGATTTTGTATGAGTCATAATACATAATATAAGAATAAGAAATCTCTCCCTGCTTTCTTCTAGATCTCGCCTCTTTGTTCTTCTATTTATAATAATTTCATTTTTCTTTATATTTTTCATGACACCAAACATAAGAAAATCTTCTTTAACTCTTGTGTCTGGAGCCAAAAATCACCCTAAATATTACACTTGAACAAATGAATTTCACCTAAGAGTAAGGATCAATCCAACCATGGTAATAACACAAAACCATTCTGTTAACTTTCCTACATAATTAACAGATTCATATAACAAGCAAAAATGCAGTGAGGGGCTTGAAGAACTTTGTTTTTCCTTCTTGGCTTAACTTACACATACTTAATGATATTTACATTTTAGACTGGTACAAAACATCATCGCTCAGCCCTTTTACCTAAATAATGATCTGGCACTGCACACACCAATTACAAGAACAAAATATCCAAAACCAATGCTGTCTCACCAATTTGTTTTCCCATAACGAGTAGTAGATATAACACAAAGCCCAACCATATGGTTGGCATTTATACAAAATCATCAGCTCTACTCCTGAGAGCATCATGGCTGACCTGATCATGTATTTGCATGTGTATGGCATGACCTTCGCAGCATGTCAGATACCCAGCAATATCTACCAAACTATTAATCTTCCACCAGATGATGATCTCAAGTGATGTTTCGCGTGACTTCACAACATGGTGTCACTGACGATTAAAGAACGTAATAGCATTTAGCCTGGGTTGAAATGAATAGTAGGGATATAATTCTTCCTGGCCAGATTGGGATAAACCCTGTCCGAAGGACTACCGATCTGCAAAGAGGTGCATCTTGTATTTACCTTGACATGCATTTGATACCCATTACGCCACATAAGTTTGATGTTCATTCCACTCCTTTGTCACCTTCACAACTCAAGGAAAACTATTTCATCACCGCCATTAAAACACTTTACACAAATAATGGGGGCGAATTTTAAGCCCTTCGGTCCTTTCTCGCGACCCAAGGTATAACCCATCTCACTACACCTCCCCACACTCTTGAACATAACGGGTATTATAAACGCCAACATTAGCATATTGTCGAAACAGGTCTCACTCTCCTACATCAGGCATCCATCCCTCTCACCTTTGGCCAAGAGTGCATTTGTAACAGTCATTTAATAAATAGAATGCCTAAATAAATATAATGCTTAAAGCTGGTCTTTTTAATAAATAGAATGCCTAAAGCTGGCCTTTCCCTTTGATTCCTCTTTGAAAGACAACAAACTCGACCTATTCAAACTTACGCTATTTTCAATTGTTTGTGTTTTGGTTGCATCCCTATTCTTCCTACAAACTCGAACCCAAAATCTGGCCCTTGTGTTCCTTCTCTTGCTACTCCTCACCATAGTGTTTATGGACCATACGCCTAAAAAACTTTGAGTCTCGTCATGTCAAGCTTTATGGAAATGATTCTCATTCGTGTCTCTCTCAGATTCGCGCACACCGATAACGCATACGCATCGCACTCCCCGCCCACCGCTTCCCCATGCGATCACATCCAACTCTCGCACCCCTCCTTCCTTTACCCATATCGCCTATCTCACCCGAACTCGCCACATGTTTGATCCCCGCATCACCCCACTCTTCCTCCCGCCGACCATCTTCCCCACCATGCCGCCGATCTCACCAAACCAAGGCGCTCACAAGATCACCCCACCCGCCCTCCCCTCCCGAGCCACATCTCCCACCCATACCGACGACCTTTCACCTGAACTCGGCATTACCACCACCATCACCCCACCTTATCATCCCGTCAACCCGACTTCTACCCATACCGTAGACCTCACCAATCGCCGTTCTCCCTATCCCCAGCCCGTCCTCCCCGCGAGCCGCAGATCTCCTTACCCATACTACGACCACTCGAACTATCAAGGTCATCACCATCACCCCACTCGCCCTCCGCTGCCACATCTCCCCTTCCCATAATACCACCGACCACCCGAATCATTTACGCTCATCACCATCACCCCACCCGCCCTCCTACCAACTTGCTTCCCCGACCCCGTCAACACCATTCCAATAGACTTCTCCATCTGCTAGCCTGTTGGGTCCTACTCCCTTCCCACCCTCACCTAGTCATTCTCTAGACCCTTTCCCACCATCTCCCTCTCCCCCACTAAACCATCACCCGATGCAAACCTACTCTAAAAATGTCATCATCAAACCCAACCCAAAATATGGCCTCATCACCATAATTTCAATTGTCACTGAATCCTGCACTATTGCCCAAGCTAGTGGCGGAGCCAAGATTGAGTTTCAGTGGGGGTAAGATTAAGTAAGAGAAGTTTTGCAACATTTCAATGGGGCAAAGTTTAACACTTGAGTTCGAACTCTTCATCGCAATGGAAAAATCAAAACACCTGAAGTAAAGGTGCCCCCACTATACACTTGCGGATCACCCGGCCCGAGCTCCAAGATCCCAAGTGGGTTAAGGCGACGCGGGAAGAATATGATACCTCTAACTGAACAATACTGGACTCTAGTTCCCCAAGACCGGGGCATAAATAAATGGGTGTTTCAATCAACAAAATTCGACCGCTTTATTGCACTGCATAAAGCTCGCCTTGTTGCAAGGCTTCACCAAATATTCGTATTGACTTTCAATGAGAGACTTTCATCCCGATAAATCCCATCATCATCCCATCGCGCTTAGCATTGCACTCAATCGCAAGTGGGAAATTCACCAACTTGATGTAAATAATGCCTTTCTCAATGGGCATCTTACGGAGGAGGTCTATATGGCACAACCGCAGGGCATGCGAAACGCCGATTCTCCGCATCATGTTTGTTGTTTACACAAGGCTATTTATGGCTCAAGAATTTCGATGGAGCCTGGTCTCAGAGCTCCACACCTTCTTACTCTCTCTCGGCTTTGTCACATCTCGTATGAACTCGCCCCTCTTTGTTTCCTCTCTTTGTAATTTGCTCTTCTATTTCTTGGTTTATGTTGATGATTTGATTATTACTGCATAAAGGACCCCCTCACTTGTCAATGCATTATTATTCTCAGAATTTGACTCACCCTCCATAAAGGATCTGGGTGCTATCTTTTCTCTCAGAGTTGAGGTTTTGGCACTTCAACAGCTTTCTACTATCTCAAAGATAAGTGGCATGTTATTGATCTTCTCTCAGAAAGCAAACATAACATGTTAGATCAACTTGTCTCTACCCCGCTGCAGGTCGACTACCAAAGATGGTACTGCAGCAGGCCACGCCACCATGTACCAATAAGTGGTCAGGGCCTCCAACACTCTGATGACTCGGCGATATTTCTGGCGCAATAAACTCTCCCACTTATGCATGGCATCAGTTCGAACACCATTAAAGCCATCAAACGTCCGGGCTGGTTATCTTACCACGAGATCCCTTGGTATCCGGCTTCTTGAAGACACTCCTCTGCAATTGCATGGTTTCTCTTATGCGAACTGGGCTAATAACCCAGATGATCGTACCTTCACAAGTGTTTTTCTTATTTTCCTCGGTGCTAATCCAATTTCCTAGAGTTCTACAAAGTAACGCACTGTTGTTCGTTCTTCCATCGAGGTTGAGACGTGTACCACATTGCCGCCACAAATTTCAATGTGTGTGAAATCGCTGTTGTTGGAACCGCACCAGTGTAGTCGACGCCACCCCTATTCTCGTGGATAACCTGGTGCCACTTATCTCCGTTAACTTTATTAATTCCTCGCATGAAATACACAAGTGACATATCATTTTGTTCCTGATAATTCTGATTTAGTCGCCCAGTCATGGTTGTTCATGCCCTCGCTGGGTGACTAGCTTGCCGATGCACTTACTTCAAACTTTATCTCGCCTGCCTTTAGTTTGATGTAATAAGATTGGGTGTTATTTATGGCACACCATCTTGAGGGAGCATATTAAAGAGGTTTAGGGTTTTTATTGGCTTTATGCTACAGCAATTTTATCCTTATATTGGTATATATATATATATATATATATATATATGGTATATATATATATATACACTTCCATAATAGTTAATAATATTATGAGTCTCTTTCATAACATTTTATACTTCACTTATATTATTAATAATAATATAAGTCTCTTTCTGCAATAGTTAACACACAATATATATATATATATATATATATATATATATATATATATATATATATATATATATATATATATCATGCTTCATGTCAACTAATTATCTTTTCAAAAAAAAAGTCAGCTTAATTATTTATTTAGAAATAGATATAATGGATGTTGGGCCTACTAATGTCTGCTATTTCCAGGCACACAAATCAAGTTCATAATATTTAATTTATTAAACTTATGGATTTAATGTGTTATTGAAATTTAAAAAAAAAACCATGATTAGAAATTGATATTTTGAAAATTGAAATTTTGAGTTTATTGAATTGAAATTTCGTAGATTGAGAATTTGAATTGAAAATTTAAAATTGAATGAAATTGAATGTGAAAATTGGATAATTTAATTAAAATTTGGGGAATCTTGAATTAGAAAATTTTTAGAATTAGGAATTTGGAAGACTGAAATTTGAAAGAAAATTTTTGAGATTATGAATTTAGAAGTTGAGAATTTTGAGTTTGAATTGAAATATTTGGGGATTCTGGTTAGAATTGAGGACTTGAATCATAAATAGGGAGAATAAGACTTAATTTTGAAAATTGAAACTTGAATTGAAAATTACGAATTTGAATATTGGAAATGGAGAATTTACAACTTGATTAAGAACCCACCAACGTAGTGGGATTTAAGATTTCCACTATAATTAGAAAAATAAATTTTAAAATATAAAATAAAATAAAAATTTCCAAATCATATGCTTATTACTCAACCGAGCGCCACATCGATGTCTATCTTCAAAACATGATTTGTAACGCCCTGAAAATAAATTAATAGTTTTATACATGTTCAGGTGTAAAATAAATTAAATTATATTTTTATTGGAGTTTAAAATGGCTAAAACTAAAATGATAAAACTCGAAAAATTTTATAGAACCAAATTTGATAAAAAGTACTTCAAATGAGGGCCAAATGTAAATGTAAGTGCCAAAGTATAAAATAGAATGAAACAGAAGGGGAATAGAAATTGAAATGAAGATCTAAAGTGAGAAAATGAATTAGTGTAGCCAAACAAGGCTAGTGCAGGATTTTTATTAAATACCGGGAAATATTGGTCTTTAGAGGCATTTTGCACATTTGGTAAAAGAAGGGGAGAGAAAGTTAGGGTAAACACAGTTGAGGGAAAAAGGAGAGAGGATGATTTTCCTGAATAGATCATGATTTAGTAGATCAAAAGAAAGAAAAAGAAAGAAAAAGATTGAAAGATATATAGAAGTAAGTAAACCAAACCCTAACCTCTATTTATGTTTGGGCTGGGAAACCCCAACTGAATAAAAGTGTTTTTATTGTTGCTCTAAGTTGTTTTGGTTGTTTGATCGCTTCCGGGTCTTCAAATGATAAATTTTTTGTATAGTTAGAAATGTTAGTTTTTAGGAGAGATGTCACAAAATTTTCAAACCTATGTTTGCTTTTGTCATATCCTGTCATCACTCATAAATTGGAAAGTGATTCAATTTGCAAATCAAACTTCTAGGAGAACAAATCTTTCCGAAATAAGTGAGTATTCAAATTCTCGACCCTATTTGACCTGTAAATTGCCAAATTGAGGTCTTACTGGTCAATTTTGCCCGCTCGCTTTTGGTGTTTGAATGCTTTTGGTATTTAGCTGAGTATTGAGTTTCACTCATCCAAATTGAGTGATTCAAATTTTTGGGTAAACTAGACTTCTAGGAGAGAAAATATTCTTGAAATAAGTGGGATCAAATTTGGACCCCAATAGACCTTAAATTCACAAAGTGAGGGCTCAAGGTCAATTCTGCTTTAGTTATGATAGCGCTTTGGTGTTTGGAGTAATTTCGTATTTAGGTTATAATCAATATCACTTATCTAAATTGAGGATTCAAGTTTTGGGTAATTAGGACTTCTAGAGAATAAATCTTCAAATAAGTGTATCCAAATTTGACACCATTGAACCCGTAAAATTCGTCAAAATGAGGCATATCGATGTTTCAAAAAGAATTGATAAGAATGTCTAAGGATGAGAAATTAGAAAATGAAAGGAATAATGTAAATTTAAGGAGCTCGTAGAAATAAAACATAATGTAAAACCTTAGAATATCCATAACTAATATATGATTGTCATTTGTAATGGATTAGGCTAACGTAAGATGAAAGCCCGAGTTGAGGCCTAGATTCCGAGGACAGAATCAGTGCAATGCTTTTGCTTAGTTTCTACTTTCTCTAATTCCAAAGTGTTTTAAAATGATTACAAAATGATTTACTGTCAATGATTTATAAGAAAAACATATTTATTTGTTTAGAATCGATTTTAGGCAATTGATCGTAAATGATTGTGGTATAAGGAAAAATGTATGAGGTATTGAAATGAATTGTTTGTATAATGTACATGTTATATTTTACATGAATGACTTGAATGCCCTTAATAGAATACTGTTAACCATTAAATTTGAGCTGAGATAATTATAGGCCATTATGGTCAAATTAGTAGTACTGCGAACGAACGTAGAAGGATGTCACTGATCCGCTTTCCCAAAGGGGACAGAGATTTGGTGAAGTGTTCACGAATTGATTTTAATAACCAAATACAGCCCGTGGACTGTGACTTATTACAAATGTTTTTACATCGTAAACAGCAAACACGACAAGGTCTGATTCCGCATCCCGTGCAACTCAAAGAGAAGTTAAATTCGTTTAAGGCAAATGATAAGAATATTTATGAAATGCATTATTTGTGTTTTTGAATGATCATTTGTAGATAGTGTGCATATATTTGAATTATTAATGAATCAGAATGAATGTATATGAAATGAATATATGTATTGGGGTTTGCATTGATCATTAAAAATATTCAAAGCATGGTTTAGAACAATGTACGATTTGACTTAACCGAATAAAGAGAGAGAATTATATAGAACCACTAAGCATGAAAATGCTTAATGTTGCTTTATTTATCAGACCAGAAGAATATGTTGCAACGTGAACTGAAAGAACGAGAAATATCGTCACGGAGATGGGCAAAGTCTGGCCACATATATATATGAAATTATTCAACTCATTTGTATAAACACTATTAAGGAAAATGGAACTACATGATTTTGTTTTGTAAATATTTGGATATTGAAAATAATATCGCATTGTATAAATGTGGGAAATGGATCAAATGGGCATGAAACATCGAATGAAAAAGTTTTGTAATCAAACAGATGGACCCTTATGTTAAAGTAGATGAAGGTATATATATTTTTATTGAATATTTGGAAATGTGTGTTTAGAAAAGTAATTGTATTTGACTATTCTAATGATTCAAAGAAGAAGAAGAAGAAGAGGAGGACCGAGTCCCCGGTCCGGTCACAACTCTCCTGCCTGCCGAGCCTGCACTGGCAAGATCGCATCACGATTTAATTCTAGACACGATTTCAGTGTTAAAATGTGAAAATCGTGTTTTGAAGACATGATTTTATTGTAAAATCTGTAAACAGAAGTCAGATTTTAAGGACATAATTTCAAAGTAAAATTTTAAAGTCGTGGCTTTGAAAATACGAGATTTTAATATAAAATTTATGAAGTCGGTTTTCACAAAACACGATTTGAAACAGTGAAATCAAAGGAAGTCATGCTTTCAAAACACGACTTCATAAATATAAGTCAGAGTTTGGAAAACACATTTGGGCTTTTTAAAATTATGAAGTCGTGTGTTGAACTCGGCGCACTTTAGTTTAAAATATAGAGATATGGTATATATAGATGAGTGAGAGAGAGAGAGAGATATATATATATATATATATATACAAATTTAACTTGTAATAAGTATATGCATGATCTTGATAATTGCGCTTAATAAGGTAATAAAGAATCAAGAGCTTGATAATTGCATTGTATAGGTTTTTGTTCAACTAAATAAATAAATAAATAATGAAAAAGGGCTATATAGAAATCTATGATATTTAGCTCAAACAATACATGTTTTTAAACTTATGATTATGGTTATGGTTAAGTCAAGTTTGTCTTTCATATTTTTATACTTTTGTAAATTAGAAGAAGTCCTAGGATATACATACATCTACTCATAGATATAGATTGTTTTGAGAGGATTTAAAGGGCTATGTTTAGCCTCAGTAGTACTTAAAAAAGAAAATATTACAAAAATGATTTTTGTAGGTTAGTTTTCCAATAGAAAATAGGAATGAAATCAATATAATCAGGAAGACTGCAGTAAAATTCAAATTTTTTGTAAATGGCAAACGTAATTTCAATATAAACTAAAATTTTTCTATAGATCTCGGATGATGAAACGACTTCACCGTCGAATTGTCTCGCCAACCCAGCTACCACGCCGAATTTCGTCAATTCCGAGACACTTCACGCCTGGCCAGCACCGGCATCAAGCCAGAAAACGATGTTGAGAGACATGTGATGTGACAAAAGTCACCTACTACATGTACTCTTGTGACGCATGTTGCAAGATGAGAGAGATGATGAAATAGATGGACTAGATAGTGTCAAGTGTCAAAAATCCAAGACTTAGGGATATGATGGGAATTAAATGAAAGTTTAATGATAATAAGACAAAAACGTGAATAGTGTTGTCTTCCATTTATAAAGACAAATGCAAGAATTGAACAAGAAATGAAATAGCATTTTGAGTTTTGTGAGAGAGAGAGCACCTTCTCTAGATTCCGTCGATCGCACTGCCGGCTCTCAACTGAGCAAGAAGCAAAGTTGCTTTATCGGCGAGGGCTACACTCGATTCGCTGAGTTTCGACAACCCAAGAGGTATGGGATCTTTCCTACTTGTAAGCATTCTTTTGCTAAGAGCCATGTAAATGATTAGGAATGTTCTGAGGCTTGTTTTAGCCGCAAATTCGCATTTTTAAAGCCAGAACCGAAAGAAAATTTATTTAGGTGGTCGTGAATAAAAGAACCCAAGGTTTCACTGCTCACGTGAATAGTGACACGAAATTTTGGTGTGAAATGTCGGCCGAGTGATTCAAAACAATTGCTCGTGAGTCAATTAGTGTAATTGACTGTGAATTCGCATAACATGTTTGTGTGATTTAATTGTGTTTAATATATATGCATAGAATATATTGTAATGAATGTGTTGGAATTTATATTTGATGCATTCCATATGCAATCGGGGCACCCTAGAATATTAGGAGGAGTATGACATGAAATGAAACAAAACGAAAAATGTTTGTGAAAGGAATTTTTGACGAAAGATTTTCCGAAGAATCGCCGCGAGGACGCCCAAATGTATATCACTTCTGATAGAGACCAATCGCTTCGAGTTATCCAATTCGCCTGAGGGTAGTCCAATATTTTTACCGAAATTTAGGTGAGTTTTTGAGAACAAAAGTTTTGCTTGAAAAACTGGATATTTTACTCGCATTCGCTTAGGCATATGAGGAGCCTGGTGAGGACTCCTGGACATGGATCGGGCCGCAGACACTGGCAAGTTCATGAAATCAAGAAATGTGATTGTTTCGCTACATGCACTTAGGTGGAGTAACCTATGTAGAAATTATCTCTACTGGCTAAGCTCACTTCACAAGGGATCACCATTTCGTGCATAAGGAGCGATCGGAAGGCGACACTCATGTAGGTCATGTGTTAGAAGAAAAACCGGATCAGGCTTTGATATTGTTGTATAAATATGTATTAGAACTCTATATTTTTAATATATGTTGTTGTATTAAGAGTAATTTATTAACTCAACCATGTAAATATAGTCAGTTGAGATATATTATGTGAGACACATGCAGGAGCCCAAGTGTATTATTATTTTACTCAGGCATGTCCCCTATGTGGTAATTGGGTTATCGGGATGTGTTTTGTACTGGGGTAAGAGCTTCCCTTGCACAAAGGAGATACTCGCTTCTAATTTCATGAGTGGTGTCGGGTTACCCGACGTCCACGAATATCCCGTGGGTTGACGGGTTGTTAACGGGACCCCTGGTTTTGGGGCGTCCTAATAATACAAATAGTTAGAAATTTAAACATTTTCAAATTACTTAATAATTTGAACTGATGATGCTTTTTCAACCGAAACTGGGCTTGAGCGTGCTTGAATTGCTTGGCCGGTCCGCTGACTCCATGAAGAATCCCGACCCGGATTAACCTCATGAACCCGAGGGGACCTCCCGGCACTCCAACGGATATAGAAATCCTTCCCCTCAAAAAAAACAATCAAAATAAAACTTATGGAGCGAACCCTTTACAACTTTAACCTATCTTTAAAATAATGCTGGAAGCGAAGTGGTAAATTTTTTTTTCTTTTTTTTCTTTCTTTTCAAACCCTTAGATTTTTCAGAAAATCGCTGAGTTCATTTTTCATGTTTCTTCCCAAATTTAAAACCCGCGAAACATTTAAAAACACTTCTAATCTTTCAATTCTCACCCCATTTTAGGAATTCCTCATCCACACCCAATTACACACAACTCAATCAAGCAAAATATACATATATACATTTATTTATCTAATCATCAAAACATTCAAACCTCAGAATCTAATTCAAAGCGCACAATATGAGTAAAAAGGATCGGGCTTGAGCCACTGGTTTACTCCTTACGCACTCGCCCACTGAGGATCAAAGCCCACGTAGTTCCTTTTCAAAATTTATACATATACATATATACATGACAAAATATTCAACATATACAATATGCAAATTATATATACAATGCGTCACATGCGCTGCCTCTCGATGGCACGACTCATCGCGCAGGGGGAGGTCACTGTACAAGACCCGGTTCCGGCAGTCCCGAGTGCCGTTTTGAAACATACGAAAAGAGCAAAGGAGCTCGTGAAGTGTACATTTTGCTAAGACAACATTTTCAGTATACCAAAGAATAAATACTTATACAATTAAAAATCAATTTACGTTAACTTTCTTTAATGGAACCCAGGTAAACACAATCACATTTGACACCGACGTGAGGGACAAGCCTCAACTGGGGCCATAACCACTCAAGCTACTGGGAAACTCACGCCTTGCATAGGTTCCACAAATATAAAGACTCATCACTGCAGCGATATTACTAAAAATCTATTTCCCTCCCTCCTAGTAACCTATACTATTCCCAAATCCTTACACGCTAAGATACCTATCGATGTAGCAAGTCAAGGGCCGTCATATATTAGGTAACCACAAGAAACATTTATTCACAATACATTTATTAATTCATTTAAATCTTTTACTTTATCATTCAAAAAGTCACAGAATAAAGAAGACATGCATTCTTTACTAATGCTTAAACTTCCATAATGCCTTAACACATGCATACATATGTACTCTATAAATATATATATTTAGGCAAGATCACTAAACTTTCATTAAACATTTACATTTACATTAAACTTCAAGCTAACATTAAAACCGCTCACTTTTAAAACTCAATTTTCAAAACATCATTTTTACACTCACCGTTCACCGCTCAATCCCGTTTGCTTCCCGCTTCACCTCGCTTTCCCGTCCGATACCCTTTCACATTTTTCAAGAAAACCACAACTAACCATTAACCAGTGACTCCATTAACCCACCATACACATTCATTTTCACTCCAACCATACTTCACAATACATAATTAAGGAAACACCAAAATACCCTTTACTTTACAAATGACCTTCATGTCCTAAATTCAAATCCTTTCTTTTCTAACTAATTCCAATGCATTTAGAGTTAATATTCACTTAAAAACACATGGAAATTCACTAAACTACCTTTCGACTCCTCTCATTTCCCTTTTGGCCGGAATATGCACAAGCCATGGTTCAATTTTGTTCTTCATTTTTTCTTCATTCTAATCACTCCAATCTAATGCCTTATACCTCACTTACTCAACTCAAATCAATTCAACATATCACACAAATGCACTATCAAACCCTAACCAATCACCCACTTTATTTTTCAAACCCTAACCTAATCCATTTCTTTCTCCATTTATATCCAAATCATCATGATTCAACCTTACATACCACAATTCTAACATCCATATAAGAAAATCAAAGCATTAGACATGAAAGTATTAAAATCCAACTTTCCCACCATTAGAAACTTACCTGCTTCTTTGAGTCTTTTCCTTGGCTTCTTCTCTCTTGCTACCACTTGAGATCACTTGAAGAGCTTGAAGAGGAGAAAACTCACCTCACACTTGTCTACCGATTTTCTTCCCTTCTTCTTTCCTTTCTTTCTCTCTTTCTCCCTTTCCTCCTCATAGCCGTGTTCTCCCCTTTGAGCACACTTAATCTTAAATTAGCTTTTTGACTCAACTTCCAAAATTGCCCTTGAACCAAAGAATCTCATTGGTCCATTCTCATGAGTCACTAACCCTAACTTAGCCCTTAAAAAATTTTGATCGGGTTTCAGCTCATAAAGAATCTCATCGGGTCCATTCTCATGATATTAATCATAAGACCTAACCATTAAGAAAGCAGTTTTACTATTCTCACAATAAAATATCTCCCTTATAGCGTTTTTGACCCCGCCACCTTTATAATCGTTTTTATACCGACAACGTAAAATATTCCTATGGTCGCCTAAACTTCAAATCGACCATGAAATATTCTAATTAAATCCTTCACAAAGGATTCGTGCTCAAATCACCGAAATCGATTTAAAATCATTAAAATCGAAAAATCCTATTAATAGCGATATTATCGGACATACCGGACGCTCGTGGAAACTATTCAACCTTACCTGCTTCAGCTTCTGCAGACTTATGATTAACTGACATTTTCGATTTTCAAGCCCAATTCCGTACTTCAAATACAGACCAAATTTCAAGACGGGAAATCACTATTATTCACTCAAATTTCCACTTTCTAACATCAACAAAGTCATGTAAAACTAAAATTTCTTAAAATTCATCTCGCATCTCCCTCCATCCTGACATAATAAGAAAATTACTATTCCTTAGGTCATCCCAAGGAAAATTTAAAATTCCACTTTATGCCCAAATGACGTCCTGAGCTTCTAAATCTTAATCTACCCTCGCTTTCTATCATCGACCTCTAACCGCTCAACAACTACTTATTATAACATTCAATAAGGGTCAGGGGTTTTGCACTCCACACGTTGGACTCTAAAAAACAAGAAACAACAAGGATCGCGGCTCCCCGCTAGTTTCGAAAGGATGACCATCGTAATACGAGAGGTCTTTACTTGTAAAGGAACCGGTCGCCCTGGGCTGCATCGCGCCAACCATTGATGCTTCTTCCACCGGAATCAGCTTCGAGTATGCTTGAATTTTGTAGGCCGGCCACACTCCGCACGTTGGACTCTCCGCAAAACAAAGCGTGCCGCAGATCATCGAGTCGCCGCTGTCTCTCCGATGTCAAGTCGGCTTCTTTCAGGGAAGAGAAGATCAACGCTTAGGAATGAATTTTATGTGCGACTCTTCTACCGATGGGACACCATATTTATAATGGATCATGATATTGATGATGACAGTTTCATTGGGTGAGATTTTCTTTCCTATTATTAAATCGGTTAACAATAAGTGAAATAAAATCTCTCACCCAATGGAGGAATATCGTATCATCATCCAACCAGGTGTTTATCAATTATTCCTTACACCTGTTAATAAGTATAAAGAAAATCTCTCACCCAATGGGAGAAATATCTGTGGACATCCAACTAGGAAAGTTACTCTGATCATCCATTATAATACCGTGCCACCCCATTCCAAGGAAAGGTATCGCGATTTGTGAAAAATCTATTCGCAGAAGATCTCTTTCCCTAGAAAGAACCTGACTAGAACAGAGCAAATCCAAGCAGCCCCCACCGATCCTTTTGTTTTTTGTTTTGCAGTCCAACGTATAGTCATGGACCGCCCACACTAAGCATCGCCAAGCCCAGCCCATGAAAAACATCATCATGAAATTAAACAAATTAAAAATAATAATCGCTTAATTTTTACTATATTTTTTAAAATTATCTCGTTTACTTTCTTTCTTCCCATTTTCTTCAAAATTTTGAATCAAATACAAACATAAAATACAAAGAGAGAGCTGACATCAATATTATAATTGGAATCAATAATATGATATATAAAGAAATGAGAGAAGTCAGAATGTATATATATAAGAAAAGAGTATAGAGAAACAATGATCAGCCTAATAGATGGATGATGAAGTGTACACTTTGATGATTTCACGTGTTATAAAGTGGTATTGTAGCCCTCCTCCACTCGAGACGCCTTCGAATCATTAGTGCTTCTCCAATGATTTGATTACTCTTTCTATATACAAGATTCATTGCTCCAATATTGTCACCACCGTCGACCCTAATACACCCTAAGCCTCTAATGCCATTTCGATATCCTTCACAATAAAGATATTTAAAAGCACCTCTAATCTTTCTTTCTTTCTTTCTTTTTTTAAATAAGCACCCTAATATATTCATATTACATATTTTCTTTCCTAGGTTAGTATTTTTAAAAACACCAGCAATCTTTTTATATTTCCTACCATTCTGAAAATTTCGACCTTTGAGCAATCCAGAGATTAGTAACAAGCAAGAGATACCAAGTCTCTATATAGATTCTTAACAATAAAGATTTTTAAACAAAGCTTCCTTAATCTTTTCTATATTTTCTACCTTCTTTGGAAATTTAACTTTTGAGCAATTTGAGAGCAGGATCAAGAACTTTAAGATATTTCAAGTCTTCACATATCTCGGGAGATCTTAATGCTAAGATATTTTTAAACAAAGCCTTTTAATCTTTTCATATTTCCTACTTTCTCCGGAAATTTCTCTAACATTGAGCAACCCGAGAGATCAAGAATTGTGAGAGATCTCCACTGCACACACCAAGCATATTCTTTAGAGCAAAGGTCGTTAAATAAAGCTCCTTTAAACTTTTTCATGTTTCTGTCTGCTGTGAAATTTCTCAAACTGCAGCAATTTAGATCAAGAATCTTTAACTGGATTCTAAGTCAATGCCATTTGGAAGTTCCTTCAATAGCAGTCTCACAAACGTAGTCTCTTTAAACTTCTCATATTTCTGAATTTCGTGAAACTTTGTCAAAGGTTGAACACTCGTGAGAGATCAAGAAGTACAATATCTTAAGTTGATAATGCTACTTCGCAAACCCTAAGATTAACACACCCCGCCAAATCTAAGGTGGTGTTTTCAAAACTCCAATCGATGGGTGAATATCTATCAAGCTTACACAACCTCAGATTTGGGGTTTCTCTAAATTTGACATGCGGAGAATTCTGCATTTGAATAAGCTTCTTTGAATGACTCATCGATGACCTTTAACCTTTCAAGACACTGTACTAAAGAAAATTTGGTTTCCAATAAAAGAAATAACTACCTTTGGGTAAATTGGATCAATATAAAGCAAAAGAATTCATTTTCAACAATAACAATAATACCTATTCCCAAGGCAGCTTTGTTTAATGTTGCCGCAGACCTCAAGTGTAGTACACAAGGTTCTCCATCAAAATTCGTGGTAAAAATTCTGATGATAATCCAGTCCCACCCCAAGATACCTTAGCTCATGAGAAGGAAATTCAAAATCCAGGCCAAGTTTCATTTTAGAAGCATTTTTTACTACATCATTACATGTATCATCTATCCAACCATAAGTAGAGTAAGAGAAGCCTGAATGAACTTTGAGCAATCGAAGACTAGTCATCTTGTCCAAAACATTTGGATTGAAACGTACTCTTTTTAACTTCCGCAAGTCCAAGGAGAGTGTTTCAACTCCACGTATTCCCTAAAAAATAACAAGGAGAAGGCAAACATAAATATAAATTAACTCAAACTTATAAAGATCCATACATTAATGTATAATAATGATATTATTGAAGTTTATATCTTCAACTAGAGCTTAATTAATTGAATTTATGCATTTGACTTACATGATCATATGCTTTTACCCTTGTACAAGAATAATATTGTAAATTGTGGTTTAAATCTTCAACTAGAACTTGCGGATTATGCAATCTGGCTCTTATTCTTGTATGTTGTAAGTGCACTATCAATATCATGGGATCCCATAATCGCCTCCATTTATTCGTTTACGAGATAATCTTCACGAACAATTCTGCGCCATTCAGTCGAATCAAATCATGCATCCAGATCTCATGTATAGATATTTGGCAAGACAAGAACATTATTTAGATTTTTTAATCCTCTTCTGCATGTGGAAATTGCAGCCATCCAATATTCTGACACAAACTTTGTCTTCTTTTCATCTTCAAAAACATGCTACATCGAGGAGTATATCTTTTTCCACGTTTAACCCTCAGAATCCTTTTAAGCACATTGTGAATTTTCTTTCGTGTTCTCTTCTAATTTATGCACCACTTTCCCATTGAGGTATTGTTTGATTAATGTGAGAACCAACTTTTCTAAAGCTAACGGAAGGCCTTGACAATAACACATCATGCGGCGCGAGAGGTTTATAAAATCTAATTTGGGAAGCTTTTGTTTAAAGGCATACAAGCTGAAAAGTTCTATGGCTTCCCAAATTCACCTCAGAACTCCTACATATCATCCGCCTTTGGAAGGTTAAATAAATGTTTATTTTTAGTTGTTATGATGACTCTCATTCCTTCTCCAAGCCATCAATATCAAGTAAACATTCGACTGCTTCAAAATGGTCAATTGATCATCGAAAACAATAAAAACTTTTTCTTTATCGCATGTTCTCTACCTCCATCTTCTATATCATCATGTTGATTTTTCAAACGTAAGTAAACTGTGTCGGGTATCGGAGATCTTTCCAATATTTTACAAAGCTCATATTCAAATTTCAAGAAAGTTCATTGTATATGACTTTTTGCAATGGTTGTCTTACCTATTCCAATTAACCCCATATATTCCTAATAATACTTAATATTTCATTTGATCCCATATGCAACAACAATTCACCTTGTTTATGCAGAATCTATACCAAACGAAATTGTACCAACATAAAGCCTCTATAATCTAATTGGCGAATATCCTATTCACATCTTCTTAATATGGTTGGATTCATAATTCGCCATTTATAAAAGTACAACATGTTGAGCAATTGATCATAATCAATAAAATACATTAAGTTTTTGACATCTTGAGAATAAAGAAAACTGTATGTAATAGATATTAGTTCAATTATATTATTAGGACATTTTTCTTTGTACCTAGTGTGCATATACAAACTAAAAATAAAACATAAATTTTGTTACTTTAATTGCTTTTGGGCGTGCTGTACTTTTCATAAAGGGAAATTTTATAGCATAATAGAGAATGGTGATTATGAAACAAAATATTAGTTTATTGCAACATTTTACTAGCCTATGAAAATAGTTCCCACGTAGAGCGAACATTTTATTCTTTTTCATTTTACATCTAACTATAAGTTGTAAATTTGAAAACCCTATTTTCAACTCATCCTAGGGAAAATACCAATTTAAATCTTGAACTTTAAGGACTTTGTCATTTATATCCTGAACTAAAAAAGTTTTATTTTAAACATATGTACTTTCATTTTAATGACACTTCTACCTTAAAATATCTTTAACCATGGTATGAACCTTGAGAATATAAAAAAAATGAAATAGAAGATAAATTTTAATTCTTTAGGTTATAGAAAATAAATTTAATTTTAAAATTAAAAATTAAAATGTTTTTAAAATCTGAATTTATATTCCAAATTTAAAAGTGAATTATGTAATTAAATAAAAATGTGGAATTTTAAATTTAGTAAATTATATGAATTATTAGTTTTGAAAGACAAATTTGATATTATAAATTAAAAATAGAATTATAATTAAAATCGCATCTAAATTCATAATTTAAGCACATTTAAAATTTTGTATTAAAAACTAAGAACAGTTTTTTAAGAGTTCAAAATTAAAAAAATCTCAAATTATTAGATTCAAGATTTTCTATTTTAAAGTTTTTAATTACAATTTTAGTTACAAGGTAGTAAACTACATTTAAAAGTCATTTTAAAGTTAATAATTCAAAATTTCTAAAATCCAAATTCAATTCTTTCAAATCATTACTCAAAATTTATTTTTTAATTCACAAAATCATATTAAATATACTTCTAATTAAAATTAAATTTTTACTTTGGATTTCTTAAAAAAGAATTAAATTTGGGCTTTTAAAATGCCGAGAGTTATTAACTTTGAGAATTTTGAAATAAATTTTTTTAGTAAAATGAGTATTATAAAAATTTCTTTAATTTTCTATTACAAATTTTATTAATGTGTTTAAATTATGAATTTTGGAGATTATTGATATTTAAATTGGAAATTTTTAATTAAATTTTATTTTTTAATTCATAAAATTAAATTTGTCTTTCAAAACCAATAATTCGATTCAATTTGCTGAACTTAAATTTTACTTTTTTATTTAATTAAATAAATAATTTTAAATTTAGTAAATTCAGATTTTATAAGATTACTTTTGAATTATTGTGAAACCTAAAATCTAATTTTTTGAAATGAAGAAAATGTGGTACTTTGATCAAAATTGAAATTTTTCTAGATCTCTGATGATCTAAAATGTACTTCAATTATCGAATCGTTCGAACACTACCATGCCAAATTTCTGCTGACAGAAAGTTTGAATTTTATACACGTTGCGTGAACGAAATAAGATGACACTGACACATTTCAGCCGGCTACAGCCACGCTACGTGTCGTGTGCAAGTGCAATGAAATAACTTGAGCTCAAAGCCCATACGATTAGTGAACATCTCCAGCTGGAGGAAAATCAAAGTGTTATGGATGAACTGATAAAGATCCAAGAAACAAATCTACTGGGCTGACAAATGGTAAATGAGGGGGACAAAAAGAGGAGCTTTCTTCTCCATTTGGTTGGCAATATGCGTAGGGAGAGAAGGAAGAGTGCAGATTTAAAAATTTGAGGCTTTGCAGAAAAAGGCAACTCTCTTATTTCGCTTTGGATCAAGCCGATTCGCGGCCAAGAAGGAGCTGTTTCACGCTAAGGTTAAGGTGGTAATTAGCTTGGGTGAGTCGACAACCAAGAGGATACTTTCTCCTACTCTGCTATATTTTCGCTTAAGAGCTTTGTAATGATTTGCTTGATTCGTACCGCTGAGCGATCGCTTTTGATTGGTCCTGAGACCTCGAATCCAGATTTTGGCCGGTTGATAAAGTGGTAATTTCGACAACCGGAATTTTCTAGATCTCGATGACGAACGGACTTCACCGCTGGAATCGCCTCGCTAAATATAGCTACCACGCCAAATTTCGCCGATTCCGAGACGGCCCGATTCACGCTGGCGCGCAAGCGCCTGGACGCACACGATTGGCAGCAGCGACGCCATACAAGACCACAAGAGCGACATTTAAGATCGCGCCGAATTACCACACGAGCCACATGAAGGGTGATGATTCCGTTACTATGATGGTTACAGCATGACGTCATAAAGATAATTCATGTAACAAAAGAAAATATTTGAAAATGAAAGTTCCATATCGCTGATAAGGATGTGATAAACTTCCTCCTTTCGACCCATACGAACACATAATGCTCCAAAAATAGAAAGGCAAAGAGAAATGAGAATCGTGTGAGAAATTTAAAGAGGATGAGAAGAGAAATGAGATAAAGAAAGAAAGAAAAGCATAAAGGAAAGAATAAAACAAAGCCAAGAGAAAACATGGAGAGGAAGAAAGGAAAAGGAGATGCAGAAGGTTTGTTCTCACATTTTTAGAGAGAGAGTGTCCTCCTTCTCTCTAGATTTGTAGGCGATCCGATCGTCGGATTCCTTCGAGACAAGAAGGGAAGTCGTTTCCAACACGAGAGCGACAACGCGTGATCCTGCCAGTGAGTTTCTTCAAACCTCGGCAGGTTTTTCTACTGCTTTACTTTTTGTTTGGCGCATTTTGTAATGGATGGAATTTGTTGAGGCCTGGATGGCCGTGTTTCGCCCAAAGATTCGACCGACCGAATAAATCCTCGAATATGGTTCGGGATGAGATTCACAAGATCGCTTCGCTTTTGATTTCATGTGGTGTCAGGTTATTGCCGCGAGAAAATAACATGTTTGTGCGATGCGCGGCGCTCCAAGATGGATCATTTGGATTGCGCTTACCATGTGAGCTAATCTTATGTTATTATTACAATTGAATAACATGATTTATGGAATTAATTATGTTAATAGCATGCATGAGTGATATATTAGCATGCGTTGAACGTCAAGCGCTATCAGACGTACTCCAGCGAAAGAACGCCAAGTAGGGAAATTCCACTACCGGGCATTGCTCACCCCGTCAGGGGACCCTCGTGCAATCGTAAGACGACTTCTGTACTGACGATCCTGTGGCCTTAGATATAAGAAATGGCTTAGTGTCATTTATCTTGTATTTTCCTCGCTTTTTTTAAATTTCGGCAAGAGACCCGCTTTGTATAAATTGTGAATAAATACAATTGTAATAAACTAGTTAGAGCAAAATTTGTATTGGGGTTAGAGACAGCGTGGGCCTGGGCTGGGGCCGCTTACACATGTACGCAGGCTCTGTGAAGTGAGACATGTAGAATTCTGGTTGACGAGTAGTCACCCGACACTCTCGAAGCTCAAGCGCCAATGTGTCTCTAAAACTCGGGACCGAAATGTTAGAATTTTTGGAACCCGTTGACATAGATCACTGTTTGGGTGATAGTATTCTTGTACACAACCATATTTTCGCGCTGTCAGTCGAAATGACTATGAATTTCGTTCCACAAAGTGGAGCCGATAAGCCGTGAGTGGGTTAGCCCACGACAACCCACACTCGGTATGTGACCATTAAAAAATTACCCGATTTGCTTGGTTGGACCGAAATGGCACATGTGTGCTGTAAGCAAGATATCGTTTGAATCGATGGCTTGAATCAGGTGGAAAGAAATTGTTAATGATAATTAAAATGTGTTAACATGATGTCGAATTACATAAATATAATTTGCGTTGTAGCTCATTTAAATAATTCGCGATTAGCCTACATGAAGACTTTGACAGTATTGATAGAATTGAATAACATGATGTTAAGTATTAGTATAAGCATGATTTATATTACCATGAATTGTTTGGAAATGGCATAATGCATTTCATATGCACCGGGGCAACCTAGAAAATTAGGTGTGAGTGCATGATGACATGAAAGAAATGAAAAATGGAAAATGGTTGTGAAAGGAATTTCAAGAAAAGATTTTCCGAAGAATTACCTTGGAGAGTGGTCCAACAAATTAATTCCAGTCGACCCATACCGTTTCTAAAATGATCCAAAGAATTCGCCTCGGAGGGTAGTCTAATATATTAATTGTAAAACTTGGTAGTACGCTGAGAACAAAACCTTTTGTTTTGAAATAGATGTTTTTCTCGCAGATTCGCTTAGACATGAGGGCTCTGAGAAGTGGAAGGGGCTTAGTCGCATTCTCATCCATATCACATGTACATTCGCAGGACCATGTATTTCGCTGAATCGCTATGCGTAAATCATTGCATGCGCACTTAGGTAGAGAGTAAACCCATGCAGTGATTACAAACTATCAAGTATCAGCCACCCCGTCGCGGAACATTATTTCTGTGTACATGGAGTGTTCGAGAATATCGACGCCATTAGATAATGATTTTTTTAGAAGAAAGTTTGATCAGGGCTTTGATGTTTTTATAACATGTATTAGAATTCTAGTGAGTCTGACATATGTTTGTATTAAGAGTAATGTAATAACTCTTGGAACTATCAAAGGGACATACTTGCTAGATTGCCAGTGGTAGGATAGTTGCATTTGCCCAAGCCAACTATTTTTACTGATGATGCGCCTCATTTATTACGAGACATGTCGCGTGTCGACGGATTGTCAACGACTTCGGATTTGTAGTCACAATTATTATTTTTAATTTTAAAATTAAAATTTATTTTTTCTAAAACCTAAAAAATTCAAATTTATTTTCTACTAATAACATGAATTTATTTTTTCAATTGTTAAGGTTCGTATTATGATTTGGGATATCTTAGGATAGAAGTGTCATTAAAATGAAAGTATATATACTTAAAAGAAAAAAATTTTAGTTCAGGATATAAATGATAAAGTCCTGAAAGTTTAAGATTTAAATTGATATTTTCCCTAAAAATTAATGCTCTTTATATATATATATATGCAGTAATTTATGAAAGTTCCATTATATTTACTTCTTAAATAAAATTGGTAAAATAATTATTGCTGTTACTTGTTATACAACTATCAAAACTATTAATAAATAATTTTGTTATGGTAGTTGTTACACAATTAGTCAAATTATTTGATTAAATTGTTCTCAAATAAGATTGGTTAAATAATTTTGCTATTGTTACTGTTACATAATTAATCAAATTATTTTGAGAATAGAGTTATAGCTAATGCATAAAACTGGGCTATTAAATTACAACTTGATTAACTTGTTCTATTAAGATGCGAGAAAATGGTTAACTGAAATTTTGAGGCGTGTTAATAGATATAAATAATTATTAACTTTATTGTTACTGTAATTATTGAAATAGATTTTCAAAATTTTCAAATAAATTGATTGATTTTTGTAACTTTATTGGGGATTGAATTTTTTTTTTTTTTTGAAATCTATTCATTTTGGATTATAAAGCAATATTTTGTTCTTGTGAAGAAATCTTGAGCAAATTAGAAGGTTATAAGATTGAATGAATTAGTTTAGAGTGCTAGGTTCTCCAAAATTGATCTAAAAGACAAGACTCATTCTACCATTTATTACTAATATTCTAATTCAATATAATTATTATTCTACCATTATTTTATTATTTTTAAACTAATGTCATTACAACAAATGTTAACAAGGACAAAACAATAATATAGTAATAATAAAATAATAGTAATTTAATTTGTACATAAAGCCACAAATTGAAAAGTGAAAGTAACTTGCCTAATTAAAAATAAATATACCCATATAAATTGACTGTTACTATTTTTACAACTAAGCATTTTGTTACATCAGGTATGTTTGTCCAGAATTGGAACTTGAATTTGGTATCTCATCAATGTTTTACCTTTAAACTTAATGCTTTACCAATTAAGCTAAGCATGGGACAAACTGTACTCTTATTCATAACAACACTTAGTCAGCCTATGAATAAAACCCTACTTATAAATAAAAACCATAATTTTTTTTCATTTTTTTTATTTTAGCAATAATATGACCTTGCCTCTCACGTTTATTAACCTTCAAAGTGTTAGAGTTTCTTTGGGGAATGTGGGGGAAGTCCTTTTGAAAAAACTACTTTTTTTCTAAAGAATTAAAAGTTTGATAAATTCTGAAGAACACCAACAAAAATTGAATTAATTAAATAAAAAAACCCATTAACAATTTAGACAGAAAATGATAGATTATTTTTCAAAACGCTTAAAAATCCATTAAAATATTACTTCAAAAGGTTGAGAATTTGGTAAATCACTTTTTAACAAAAAAAAATATTTCCCATAAAATTTAGAAAATTAGAGGAAAAATTATAAGGGAAAGAAAATAAAGAGGGTAGTAGAAAAAAAGAAAGAAACAATGAACTAAAATAAGAATCTAAATATTTGGAAATAAGGCTTAAAGATCTAAATGTCAATGATGTTTATGCAGGCTTGAATAGAGTTTAGCAAAAATGAACAAGTTTTTTAGAATAGAGGTTTGTGGTCTAAGTTTCCTAGATGGGTGTTAGCCTGGGAGATTACTACTGTTCTTTTTCCAAATTGTGTTTGTAAGATTTCTATTTTGTAGTCTTCTTTCATTAAAAAATTGAAAATAAGAATAGTGTTAAATTTAATATATTATTTTTTATTTATAGTTGATTCTCTCTTCAAATTTCACAACCAAATATAAGAATATGTTTTTTTCTTATTGTACTTTTTGAGAACTAAACACAGAAGTAAATAGAATTAATACGGGAGAAAATAAACATTATCTCTTAAAACACTTTCTTTGTGGCGGCATTTTAACTCTAAATAGTTTCCAATCAACTCCCACTCTGTAAATGGAAAACTATTCATTCCTATGCTTAAACATAGTTGAAATTAAGAACTCTTCAAAAAAAAACATAGTTGAAAAGAAATCAAATTAATTTATAGAAAACTTACCCGTCTTGTGGTTGTAGATGCCATCCAGAAAGATTGCCTGCTTCTCTCAAGGCCGTCCTCCACCTTCCTACCTTTACATTGTCCTTCAAGTTTTCTTCATAACCCGCAAAAGCTTCTCCGAAACGCCCTGTTTGATTTCGTGGGGCTATGAGATGGATCCACATGATAGAAAATCGGGAAAACAGGTCCTACATCTCTCTGGCAATCCAAGGATCTGACCAATTCATCCAAACACCATCTGGAAATATATAGTTTTCTAGAGAAAAACAATTACGGGAAGACCTTGAATCTTCGATCATATCGAGAGTTCAGGAGCAACGCTTCCTCTCCGCAGTTGTTCATCATCTCTGAAGGTGCGAATGCCTCTCTTAACCAGAGCTTGGAAGAGGTGATCGGTGAAAGCAGATAGCTGAATCTTTGCCTCCTAAATCAAGAAAACATCATAAATTTTGGAGCAGCTATGTGGAAGGAGGAAGAAGAAGAGCTCTAAAGCAGTTTTTGTAGCCATTTTCTGTTTCTACCCTCAAAATTTCACAGACGGTACAGATCGAGAGGGTTTTGGTTTCTCTTGAAGATAGCGAGCAAACCTAGCTAGGTAACAGGTAGCTTCCTGTGACCTTCAGGAAGGAGATGAGGAAAGTTCAGGGCGGCTCTTTATCTCTCTCTCTCTCTCCATTGACTCTTTTCACGCGCTTCTCTTCTTCTCCCAATAAATTGAGTTTCTTAGGGCTTTCATTCATGCTTTAAAACTGTTTTTTTAATAAGGAGTTTTACAGAAACTGTTTTGTATTTTTAAAATAAGGAGAATATCGAAAATAGAGAATATGTTTTGTTTCTCATTTTTTGAAAATATAAAGAATACAGAGAATATTAAATTCAAAGAATATGATTTTAGAAAACACTAAAATAGTATTTCTTTGTGTTTTTAAAACTATTCTAATAAATACTTTTAAAACAAGAACCAAACAAATCATTACTTTATTTTTTCATCTTTTAAAGTAACATTTGTATTTTCATTTAAAATTTCATAAATTTTTAACTCATTTTAAGAATAATTTTTTTATATATATGACACAAAATAATTTTCCTAACATTTTTTTTTCTTTCTTTACATTTTCTAAAAACTAAATATATTTTTATTTTTTTAGTTTTAAGTTATTAAACTTATTTTAATTTGTTGAACATTTAAATTTAAATAATTTACTTTTAAAAAAAAATTGTTTTAATTTAATTAGATTAAGTGAGACGGATATAAACTGTTAAAGAAAAATGATAGCCTATTGGGTGAATAAATATAAATCTTATAAAATATATTAATTTAAATATATTATATTCCATGATTTTCAAATTGATGGCTGTATTTTGAGTTACTTTTTTGAGGATTTTATTAGCTATGTAGCATGAAATGACTATCATTTACCATTAAATACATGTTACGATTGCGTTTTTTCATGGGCGACTGTTTCGAGTCCACCAACGCAATGCTATACTGGGTGTTTTTACCCGCTGGCCCATCCCGACTCGAACTATGATGACTTACTACGATACGACTTAAAATCGCTTTTCGCAAGACGAATCCGTACCAAGACACCTCAATCAATATAATTCATTGTTTCTAATTTATTCAAAATTAGTTAGCTTAAGTTTATTGAAATTGATAAAGAACTAACTTAAAATATAGATTCATCAACTAAAAATCGACTCTAATTTATTCAAAAGCTATTATCTTAATTTTATTGAGATTAATCAATAATTAACTTAACTCAAATATTGTGACTTCTACTTTAGCTATGAGATGTTTATTATGAAGCCTGAAATCAATTTTATCATGTTATACTCTCTTGGACATTAAAAGAGGCAACACCCTTTTGGAAAAACCTTTTTTTATATGATGATTTACGTCCTATTTATATTTATATTATTAATGCCCTATTTCGTTTTTAGGTATTTTTATGTTCCTTTTGGAGAGGTTGTGATTATAAATTTATAATTGGGAGGTTGCTACTAAAGCATGCACACAGCCTTTTATTTTCGTATTTGTGTATTGGGGTCAAGTCAACAGGAGGATACATTACTATATGTTAATTATTGATAAGATAGGAAGGTGCCATTGAACTCACGGCCCATACAAGCATTACTTCATCTAGCAAATTGTATTTCTTTCAAAAATAAAATAAAATAAAGCTTAAAATAGGGTATTTTTACCGGATCTTCCAACTGTAGCTGATAGCTATAAATTATTATTATTTTAAATAGTAGTTAATAATTAAACTTAAAGTTAAAATAGGAGTCATAAAATTTTTTTTAATACATAATAACTTAGTATGATTTTTGTGTTGGGTAAGGACACGTTAGTTTAAATATTTTTATAACAAGTGAACATTGTTTGAAACATACTAGTTAATTATAAATTACAGCTGTAGCTGCAATTTAATAAATATTTTTTAAAATAATAGTTAGCACCAAACTAATATGGTAAAATTGCAATCACAAAGATTTTAATACATAATAACTAGCTATGGTTTTTGTAACGGGTAAGGACACATTACTTTAATTTTATTTTTTTTTATAACAAGTTTGAACATTATTTCAGACCTATATTATTACTTTGGAAAATTATTTAAAAAAAAAAATTTTGAGACATCACTCGCTACCTTTTTCCTACCACCTTCCGAAAAAGCGATCAGAAAAATCAGCAAAAAGTCTCTCCTTACTTCTTTCCATAAATTCTTTTTCCTTTTCACCTTTGCTTCTTTAAAAGGTCATTCAATTAATCACTAGCCTAAGCCAAAATAATTCTTTATAAAAAATTACACATATAAACTTTTTTTTTTAAATAATCACTAAATCATAATCTTTTGTGTTTAGAAACGATTCACCAAATATATTTTTAAAAATTAGCCTAAAATTAACCACATTCACCAATTAATGATTTTGGTACTAACTTTAAATTCCATACTGATGAATCTAGTTTTCAAAATACAAAATATTAGTTTGGTGATTATTTTGATAAGAAGTCTAAATGTCTATTTTTTTTTTTAAATTGAATTATTTTGACTTTAAACTCTTACTTCTCCCCCTTCAAAGTTTCTTACTTTTAAAAAAATTTCCTTCTATTTATTCATGGTCTCCCAGGAAGAAATTATTTTAAAAATAAAAATAATTTTATTATTGAAATAATGGGAAAACCTACCTATTAATTCAATTAAAACTATGATAATATTCTAAAGAGATCATTAGTAAAATAAAATTCAAATAGTAATTAATATTTATAAATATAGGAAATAACCTTATAGGTGGAAGGTATCTATATACATAATAACTAAAAATAGAAATTAAACTAGGGAAATTACTTTCAAAAATTAATTAATTAATTCTTATTAAAATGACTAATAATTGTTATTTTTATGCACTTGAAGCCTGATTCAAGTGGTAAAGAGGGGCAGGCATATGAGAGGTCTTAAATTCGAGTCATATAAGAACATAATACTACAATTATGTAATGCACAAATAAATGAATGTAAAAATAAAAAGAAAAAAATTGTTATTTTTATTGAGAAAATAAAAAAATATTTCTTCAATAAAATGATTTTTTTTTTTTGCGTGAAAATCAATCTAATAAATAAAATTATTCTTAGTTCCTTTCTTTCTTTGTTAAAATAAATTTATAAATTCGGAGTTGTATATCTAAAAGTTCTCATGTATTAAATGACCTCTAAATTAAATATCAAAGCTATCACTCTTTAACTCAATAAAATTAGGGTTTGATAATCAATGTGTCACATACCTAATAAACTTAATTCAAATGGCGAATCCTCTACTTTGCTAAAAGTGCGTTGAATCATGTTTGAAATCGGTTTTGTTGTGTTTTACGAGTCAGCTCTTAGGGTTGAAAAAGAAGTAACACCCCGTAGAATTTATTTATATGGTAATCTATATATAGAGTTGTCCAAACTTACTATATATTTAAACTTATTGTTTTTAGGTTTTTATGTTCCTTTTGACTTTTCAGAGAGATTTGTGACGAGAGTTATAGCCAGGTTAAGCGCACCACCTCTATATTTTTCCTCATTATGGATTTATCAAGTACGCTTTAATAGCTCATGTTATTATAGGAAGTGTATAGGCAAATATTTTATTATGTGAATTTCATTTTATATGTTGTAATGCATCTCATTCTGTAGATGCATTTCTATAAAACTACTTAAGAAAGAAAAAAAGTTAAAGAAAATGATTTTAGATATTAGTTTTTTTCCAATATAAAATAGAAAAAGAAAATTCAATATAACTAAAATAGTTAGAAATTTAAACATTTTCAAATTGCTTAATAATTTGAATAGATAAACAATTATTAGGCTTTTTTTTCCAAATTCATACTTTATTTTGCTTTCTTTCAAAATTTCCGGAACCAAATACAAACTGAACAAACCAAAAAGAGGAGAAAGTTGAGATCAATTGGAATCAATAAATAAGAAAAGAGAAGTAGAGGAAATAATAATAATGCAGTACCTAACTAATATTGATGGAGTTGGATGATGAAAGTGGCGTTGGGTGCTCCAAATCTTTTATACAGTGGCTCCTCCACTTCATGGTAGGGAAAGGGAATCATCATCCGGGCCGACTTGGATTTCCGTTACTCTCTTCATATTGTAGTAGTGAGGCATGAATTGTCACCAAGAAGATCCATGGGTGCTCCCCATGATCTTTTACATATATATAGTGCCTGGGAATCATCCTCCGGACTTCTCTTCCAATATTACTCCTCTCTTCATGTTCTATTACTACTGACTACTGACCCATTAATGTCACCATGCAAACAATTCCCAATAAGATCCACCTCCTTCTCCTCCTCCACTTCGGGACGCATTTGAATCTGAATGATTTATTATCACCAGAGTTGCAAGAAGATGATCCAACAACATGGGGTGTATACATCTCCCACAGATACAAGATTCACGCCACATTTTTTGATCCTGTCATCCTCCTTCACGCCATGACTCCAAAAAGGAAGCAGTAAAATGTGTGAATTTATGGTGATGCCCTTTGAAAATAGCCATCTTATAAGGATACCACCAAACCCATACTTGATGATCACTCAAATTACCAATAGCAACTAAACTCAGATTATCCTTGAATTCAAACGAATACTATATATTGAATCGATATGAGAAATGCATATAGAATGACGAGTTGATAAACACATGATACAACAAATCCAAGGAAGTCAGGATTCATACCACCCATCGGAAGTTTTGTTGTTACTTCACTTCCTGTGTTAGTTTATACTTTATCCACTTGAAATATTCCACACTGCTTTCTGGAATAATTATAATTAAAATGGCCTGCATATTATCAAATCCTGCACAAATGATTCAGTTTGCGTAAAATACCGCGATACATAAAAACATCGAAGGGCATATTTACATATAATTAAACAAAAATAACTCATACCATTGGGTTGCAGATCTCAACCAGTTGAGGTGACAATACCATAGCAGACTCCGTACATCTTCCTTGCTTCTGCAACCGTGTGCGTGTATTTGTTTTAGACTTAATGGAAGCTCAAGAATCGGTCTAAGCTTTCCCATATTGCTGAGCAGATTGAGTATTAATCCTTCCGACAGGCCTGAACAGCTGCCATCAAGGATGATTTCTTTAAGAGAATTCAACCTAGAGACGTTTTCCAGAAGACTCCTGAACTTTGAGCAATTGGAAAGACTAAGAGTCTCAAGAGATTCCAAGTCTCCAATGCTATCTGGCAGATCCTAATAGCAGTATTAGATAAACTGGTTCCTTTAACTTTCATGTTTCCTATTTTTGAAATTTTCTCAAACTTTATGCACTTGAGAATTAAGAATCTCAAGATCTAACTTCCAATGCGATAGTCGCTTGGGGAGATCCTTACAGTAGTTCTATTTAAATAAAGGTTCTAGACTTTTCATGTTTCACTTTTCTCTGCAAATCTCTCAAACTTGTAGCATCTTAGAGAGATTAAGAATTGGAAGAGATTCCCCAATTGGGTAATGCCTGTTGAGAGTTCTTTCCACAGCAGTGTAATCTAAATAAAGCTTTAAACTTTTCTTGTTCGCTCCATTTTCTGAAATTCCTCTCAAACTTCAAAGAATCAGTGAGATCAAGAACCAACAGACTCCCCTAAGTCAACGCCATTTGAAGTTCTCTAATTGCAGTCATGTCCAAATATAGCTTCTTTAAACTTCTCATCTTCCTTGAATTTTAGAAGCCATCAGCTTGAACACCCAGAGAGATTAAGAATTACAAGAGCTTCCAAGTTGCTAATCCTACTTGGCAAAAGCCTTAAGCTTATCACACCGCCTCAAATCTAAGGTGGTAAGCTTCCTCAAAACTCCAATTGATGGGTGAATATAGATCAAGCTTACACAACCTTTTAGAATTAGTTCCTCTAAATTTGACATGCTTGAGAATTCTGGCATTTGAATAAGTTTTCTGGAGTAACTTAAATCAATGACCTTTAATCTTTCAAGATACTGTACCAAAAGAAAATTTGTTTCAGTAAACAATATAATTATCTGGATCTTTCAAAATCAAAATAAAGCAAAAGAATTCATTAGTTGTTAAATAATAATAAGAATACTAATACCTTATTCCCTTCCCACAGTTGTTTTATGTTGCTGCCCTTCAAGTGAAGTTCAAAAAGTTCCCTTCATCAAAAGCTGATGGTAAAAATTCCAAAGGGTATCTATCCCAACGAAGATACCTTAAATTCATAATAGGGAAATTCAAATTCCAGGCCAAGTTTCATTTTAGAAGCATTTTCTAATATAACATCATAATCCTGGACCGCAGGGGCTGCATCATCAAAATTTTAATAGCCTTCATCATCAAAATCTGAATCGCCTTCATCATCAAATTCTAAATCTGAAAAGACGCCTGAGTGAACTTTGAGCAATCGAACTAATATCTTTGTTAAAGCATTTGGATTGAAACTTACTCTTTTTAACTTAGACAAGTCCAAGGAGATTGTTTCAACTCCATTTATTCCCTAAAAAATAACAAGGACAAGGCAAACATAAATATAAACTAACTCAATTTATATATATGCATACATTAATATATAATAATGGTAATATTGAAGTTTATATCTTCAACTAGAGCTTAATTGAATTTATGTATTGACTATTACCTCATGATTCCAAGTATCTGACATGAATGTCATGTGGATCCCACCGCTCCATTTGAGTTAGGCTCATTGGGAAAGCTTTCACGAACAATTTCCCAACTCATCTGTTGTATCAAATCATGCATAAGTATTTGGTTGTTTGGGAGAGTTATAAGAGACATTATTTTAGATTTTTTATTCCTCTTGCCGCATAAAAATCACAACTATCCAATATTCTTGATACAAAATCTAAATTTTCACCTTTAAAAAAACATACAACATCAAGGAGTATGTTTTTATCTGTACGATCTAATCCGGCATAGCTTCTTTTAAGCACTTTGTGAATTTTCACCTCAGGTTCTCTTTCCAATTTATGCAATTCACTTTCCCATTCAGATATTGTCTTCTTGAACACAACAAGGAACCCCAAAACTAAAGCTAATGGATGGCTCTAAGGCCAAGATATTGCACGCCATGAGAGGTTTATAAAATCTAATTTTGACAACACTTGCTTAAAGGCAAACAAACTGAATAGTGTAAAAGCTTCTCCAGAATTTAATCCTGTAACCTACAGTAAGTCATTCACTTCTTGTATAGTTAACAACGTTTATCTCTAGTTGTTATGATGACTTCTACTTTCGCCAAGCCATTCTCAACTTTCAATCACATTCACTGATTTTGATTGTCAACATCATCAAAGAACAATAAAAACTCTTTTTAAATGAGCTTAATGGTCTTTATCAAACGTACTCCATGACCATTATTTTATATTTTTCGAATTTCCCTCTTCCCTTTGAATATCACTAAGAAGTTGAGATTGTAAGTGACATAAACCTTTAGTATTGCTAATATTTTCCAGGAAGCTATATTCAAATTGGCAAGAAAGTTTATTATATATAGCTTTTGCGATGGTCGTCTTACCCATCCTACCAAGTCCATATATCCCAACAATACGAACATCATTTAATTCCATATGCAATCGCAAATGCAACTCTTTTAGACAGGAATCTATACCAACTAAATTGGCACCAATAGACAAATATAAGGATAATTCAATTGACGGAATATATACAATAAATTATTTCCTTTAATTAATTGACTTCAATTATAAAGCACAACATGTTGAGCAAGGAGCAATAATAATTAAATAAACACATTAGATTTGACATTCCTATGACAAATAGATTATTGTAAAATAGAATATATCAAAGATATTAATTCATTTACATTAGATTATTAGATTTAGCGGGTTGAATCATGGATTCAATGTAATTTCTGTGTTACATTCCTATAGGTAAAAATAGTTAGAAAGAAAATCAAAATCAAGCTCCTATGCTTTGTCATCAAAATCAATATTTCAATCGCAATTTCATGACTGTGTAAATGGTAAACTATTCATTAAAATATAGTTTGAAAGAAATCAGCATTTAATTATAGATAACTTACTCCAGTCTTGTAGTTGCAGATTTTTTTTATCATAGAAAGACTGTCTGATTCAATCCTCCACCTTCCCACCTTGTCTTTCCAGTTTTCTTCATGATCGGCGAAGGCTTCTCCAAAACGAGCAGTTTGCTTTCGTATGGGATGGATCCACATGATAGAATATTGGGAAAACAGAGTGTCCCACATCCATTATCTTTACCAACTCATCCAGACACCATCTGGAATGAGCATAGTTTTCAGAGAAAACGATTATGGAAGACCTTGATTCTTCTATGGCATTCAAGAGTTCAGGAGCAATCGCTTCTCCTATCCTGAGTTTATTATCGTCTCTGAAGGTGCGAATGCCTCTATTAACCAAAGCTTGGTAGAGGTGATCGGTGAAATTATAGCGGGTGTCTTCTCCTCTAAAGCTCAAGAAAACATCATAAGCAGCGATGGAAGGAGTAGAAGAAGAAGAAGAAGAAGAAGAAGAAGAGGCTCTAAAGAAGCTTCTGGAAGCCATTTTCGGTTTCTACCCCCAAAACTGCAAGACAGTGTAATAGAGGCTTTTGATTTCTCTAGAAGATAGTGAGCGAGCAAATCTGGGATATAATAGAACAATTTGGGAAGTCAGATGGCTTCCTGTGCCTTCGACAGTGATGAGAAAAGCAGGGAAGCCTTTCCACATCTATTTTTTCTTTTCTTTTCTTTTGATCATATATATATTTCATATCTTAGTCATTCTCTTCAAGTTTGGACCATATTTTTTCACACTTAACTTTAATCATGTACATTTATTCATACCTCACTGATATTTAATGGATTTTATCATTTGTTTTTCTTATCTTGTTCATATTGTATTTTTCTTACAAAATCATATTTGCTGGTATCTTACTTGTATTCAACATATCTATTTTATTCCATGTTCTTATCATTTGTACCTTGTTTATATCATATGGTCCGTACTTTTATCCCATTTTTTATACTTCAATTATAAATTAATCTCATATATAACTGCATTCATTATTCATATTTTTGTATCATATTTTTTTCATTCTTTTGTACCTACAATTAAATTCCCTTTCACTTCCCGTGTTTTTCTAAAAGTTTTCATTTGTTAAATATAGATTGAATAGTACAACATATAATAAAAACAGAATGTTGAGTTTGATTAATAATTATTAAACTTATAAATATGCTTAATCTAAAATAATATTTATTAACGCAATAAATATGAGACAAAAATGCTTTGAATATTGGTGTTTAAAACTGAGAATCTGATTACTGAAAATATTGAGAAAAAAAAATATAATAAAGAGTTAAAAAGAAAAAAACTAAAACTAAATTCAAGAACTTATTTTTACAGTGTTAACTTATTTTAATATGTCCGCAGTTTACTACATTATAACTAAAATATTTAGTTATAAAAAAATAAAAAAATCTAAAATATAATTCAAAAATACATAAATTTTCAACTAGTATTAATTATATTTCATTTTTCTTTCATGACAACCAAACCAGAGAAAATCTTCCTTTTTTTTTTGGAGCCAAACTCACCCTAAATATTACACTTGAACAAATATTGAATTTCACCTAAGAGTAAGGATCAATCCAATCCAATCCAATCCATGGTACTTGAACACAAAAAGCACATTCTTGTTAACTTTTCCTACATAATTAACAGATTCATATAACAAACAAAATGCAGGAGGGGTTTGAAGAATCTCTGTTTTCCCTTCTTTGGCTTAACTTATATTTACATTTGACTAGTACAAACATCATTGCTCAGCCCTTTCTACCCAAAAACAATGACCTTGCTAATTGCACACACCAATTACAAGAAATCAGAATATCCAAACCAATGCTGTCACACTCCTGCTAACGAGTAGTAGTATATAACACAAAGCCCAACCATATGGGGAGTTGGCATTTTATACAAAAAATCACGCCTACCTGAGAGCATCATGGCTGACCTGAATCATGTATTTTGATGTGTGTATATGATGATCCTTGCACATGTCAGGATAATCGAAAATATCAGCCACCAAACTAATCTTCCGCCAGATGATGATCCCAAGTGATAGCCATGTGATCACAAATAAGGTGTCACTGAGGATTAAATAATGTAATACATTAGCCTAAGGAATGAATACAATTCTTCCAGCTAGATTGGATAAACTCCAGTGTCTGAAGGATCAATGATCTGCTAAAGAATAGAAACTACTTAAAAAAAAAGGTGTTATATCTTAATTACCTTGATATGTATTTGATGTTCCGTAGCTAGATCAAATTAAAGCTTTTAATGTCGTATTCCATTGGTACGAGGAGATGCAGAACCAGAGAGAGAAAGTAATGGAGGTTCTTCACGAATGGATGGTCCGCAGCAATTGACCAGCAGTAGGCCGATCATCAGTTGAATTGCAAGCATTTGAGAATAAAATCTTTGAGCATCTGATGAGTCAAGGAATTAGGAACAGGGGAGGAGGTTCACCCTGCCAATCCTAAAACAATGCTTTGCATCTGCCAGTGAGAGATCCCGTTATTGGAACTCAACATATATAATATCCAGAGAGCACATGCAACAGTCATTCCGTTGTAAGATTGATCATCATGTAACATACTAATTGTGGTTCGTTTACTTATATTAGAAGTGAGAATAGGAATAAAAAAACCCATTCTGTTGAAAAAAAATGCACTCTCCACAATTTTTTTTTTTGCATCCCTCTCACATAATACTGCTATAAAATCGCCCATTCCCATTTCTAAACAGAAGTTTCCCACCACACTTTGCATAGGACTTGAAATAGATAACACTAAAACTTTATTTCTTAAGTGGCAACATCTACAACAATATTAATAAGCATGTTAACACAAATCTGGTTATCATATCCTTGGAATACAAGAACAAAGCATTCAAGGAACATAAGGTTGAGTAATGATGCACGGTAACACAAAACAAGATAAATTGTCAACACTTGCATATACAAAGTACTTGATCCCGAGGAAGAGGACCACAAGTCTAAAATCTGCTTTTCAAAGTTGGCAGGAAAAATGTATCAAAGCCCCTCAAGGATGAGTCACTCAGCTGCTTCAAGAAAAAGAAGGTCTGAGGTGAACAGGTATTAATACAGCTTCTTTCTTTGATAAGATAAGCACACTCATGTCAAACTCTATATTTGAAATATCTTAACTTGTAATTCCATGATAAAACATATGGTGTTTCAAAATGCACACTGCCAATTTAACAAGATTTTGAATCTGCACACATAGAGTTCCAGTGTCATCTGCACTGTCCTTCCATCAGGGAAGGTCAAGCACAATCAGGGAATGCAGGGTCCCGGCACACAGAAGTTACAAATAAGAAATTTAAATCTGTAGATATATATTTATATTGTATATGAATGACTGCAAAATGTCTGAATGTAAATAGAGAACCGTTGAGCTTAGTTATTTGGAGCCATTTAGTCCTGCAACCATAGGGAAAAAGGTGGAACTAAACAATTTTGAGTGAAATAATAATCATAACAATACACAGAAATGGAAAACATAATTAATAATTGTCGATTATCCAAGATAAATGGATTCCGGTTGAACCTTTTTTTTTTCTTTTTTTTTTTTTAATAAATCCCAAATGCAACAATCCAGCCATTCCATTAACCCATTGCTGATAATCACCAATGGCAAGGGGCAGTGATTCTGCAGTTTTCATCTTAACCATTCCCAAATAATTTTCAGATATGCTTTTTATTTTAATCTTGAGATGGCTAGGGTGTAGACTGTTTTTATGTTCAATCCTTCTGAAAGGGTAGACTTTGGGTCAAGATTTCATCCTTACAATAAATTCATCACAAGCTAAAGTCAGAGCTAAACTCAACCACTCATTTTATCAAAATTTGAATAACTAATTGGAAGAGGACCAACAGAAGAACAAAAGGAAAACATTAAAGAAAATAAAGTCATATCTGTGAAATGCCTAAGTGGCACCTTCCAATTGGGAATATGGGGTGAATTGAGTTAAGATCTCAACATAGTGCACCAAGGCTCACATATCGGTTGCAAGCCCATAGCCTTTATTTTTCCAGTTAATAAACTCCATATGTTACATAATGAAATCATAAATCCAAATCCATTCAGCAATAAAACAAGAATAATTAGTAAACTCAAACTACATAATGCTTAGAGCATGTTGTGAATTCTGCAACATACGTAAATTTTCAATTATCTGATGTCATAGAATCAGAATCCCTAACTGCCATAGTGATTTTTGAATAAAATGCTGTAAAGTAGTTTGATAGTATGATTCTATGAAGCTTTTTTCATTTAGTAAGAGATGATTCTCTGTTTTCAGATTACTTTTCCATTTTGCTTATGAGTAAGGGGACATGGATATTTGAAAACCACTCACCTTTAAGCTAGAATAAGAAATAGATGCCTATATTTACCTCCCAACAAGGCATTGCATTTTCTATTCAATGTTTTTCCAAAGTTAGAAATACAAAAAATACTCTTTCGTTTCAGCCTTGACTTCACTGGTTATCCACAACAAGTAAAATCATTCTCAAAGTGTATGCACATTGAAAGTTTCTCATAGACAAAATATGCGGTATATCTAATTATAAGAATGTATTATTACCTTTTGAAAGAGTTCTGTAAGTTCTAAAATACATTAAATTTAGAATTTATTTATATTATCTCTGATTTGTTCCAAATTTTTTATTCTTCAAATATATTTTTTTTTAAATGTAATATAATGAGGATAAGAGATCAGGTATAAAATAAAACAGATAATTACAATATGTTGTATTAATGCTCTATTAATCCTTAGTTGTTTTTTTTTTTGTTGACATCTACAAAAAGTGGAAGATAGCTCAGATGCAATCCTTAGACAACTCAAGCCTATGAAAGTTGTTAAGTTGGCCTTTTAGAGTTGTGAGTCTTGTGACAAAGGCATACATTTGATATTTTTGACACATAAACATGATGTTGCATATCAAGCACATTACACTTCATATGTTTTGAAGTGATTAAAACTCCAACTAGGAGACAACAATTTGTCTTGAACTTAAGTGTTTCCTTCATGAACTTTCAAATCAATAAATGGAGATCAAATATTTAAATTTTTAAAATACGGTCTCAAACCAAGGACTTACATATTCAAGGTCCAGCACATGTTAAATGATCAACTCTCCAAAAAGCTCAAGTTTATAAAATTTGGGCTTAATATGAATCAATAATAATATATATAAAGAAATGAGAGATGTTGGGAATTTATATATATATATATATATATATAAGAAAAGAGAAGTAGAGGAAATAATAAAGAATCTGAATATCGATGGAGCTTGATGATCAAAGTGAGAGATCAAAGCCTGGGTGCTCCAAATCTTTTATACAGTTGGTTCTCTCCACTTCATGTGGCCGTAGGGAAGGAATCATCCCGACTTGATTCAGCATTCTCTTCATATGTCAGAGTACCGAGCCATAATTATCACTATAAATTCTTAGTATAAGATCCAAGAATCCTACGGTAGGAAATTAATCATCCGCCCCTACGTGGGGGTAAAGGGAATCAGTCCAATCGACACTTTCTTCTCTTATTTATTTCCAATATTATCTTTCTTCATGTACTATCGAATTCATTGTCACTGAAGTTCCCTAGAAGATCCAGCAACATGATTCTTCCAAGCTTATCAGGGTTCTCCTCCACCGCATCGCCTTGGAATCATCACCGCCTTCAAATGATTTCCATTACTCTCTTCACGTATTACTCCAATATTGTCACCAAAATTCTCCGCAAACCCTTAACAATAGTATTCAGAACCAAAGATGCTATAAACCCTTTCATATTTCCTACCTTCTCCGGAATTTCGAACTTTAAGCAATCTGAGAGATCAAGAATTAAGAGAGATTCCAAGTCTCCAATGCTATTTGGGAGATCCTTAACAAGAAGATATTTAAACGAAGCCCACGAAAATCCTTTCATATTTCCCACCTCTCCGAAATTCTCGACCTCGAGCAATCCGAGATCAAGAACTCAAGATATTCCAAGTCTCCAAAGCTATTCGAGATCCTAACAAGCAGATATTTAAACGAAGAATCTTTTTTAATCTTTTCATATTTCCTACCTTCTCTGGAAATTTCTCGAACTTTGAGCAATGTGAGAGATCAAGAACTTCAAGATTTTCCAAGCCTTCAATGCTATCTGGGAGATCCTTAACAACAGTATTATTTAAACAAAGCTCCACTAAACTTTTCATATTTCCTACCTTCTCTGGAAATTTCTCGAACTTTGAGCACCAGATCAAGAACTTCAAGATGGTATTCCAAGTCTCCAAAGCTATCTCGAGATCCCCAATAAAGAGATTATTTAACCCAAGCACCTTTAATCTTTCATATTTCCTACCTCTCCGGAAATTTCTCTCGAACTCAGCAAATGTGAGATCAAGAACTTCAAGATTTTCCATAAGCCCAATGCTATCCGAGATCCTTAACAACAAGATATTTAACTAAGCTCCACTAAACTTTTCATATTTCCTACCTTCTCTGAAATTTCTAACTTTCAGCATCCGAGATCAAGAACTTTCAAGATATTCCAAGTCTCCAAAGCTATCTCGAGATCTCAATAAAGAAGATATTTTAAACGTAAGCACCTCTAATCTTTCATATTTCCACTCTTCTCCTGAAATTTCAATCTTGAGCAATGTGAGAGATCAAGAACTTCAAGATTTTCCAAGTCTCCAATGCTATCTGGGAGATCCTTAAAGATATTTAAACGAAGCTCCTTTAAACTTTTCATATTTCCTACCTTCTCCGAAAATTTCTCGAACTTTGAGCAATGTGAGAGATCAAGAACTTCAAGATATTGCAAGTCTCCAATGCTATCTGGGAGATCCTTAACAGCAGTATTATTTAAACGAAGCAACTTTAAACTTTTCATATTTCCTACCTTCTCCGGAAATTTCTCGAACTTTGAGCAATCTGAGAGATCAAGAACATCAAGATATTCCAAGTCTCCAATGCTATCCGAGATCCTAACAACAAAGATATTTAAACGGCTTCTTAAACTTTTCATATTTCTACCTTCTCCTAGAAATTTCTAACTGGCAATTCGAGATCAAAGAACTTCAAGATATTCCAAGTCTCCAATGCATCCGGGAGATCCTTAATGTTAGTATTACTTAAACGGCTTCTTTACTCTTTCATATTTCCTACCTTCTCCTGAAATTTCTTAAACTTTCGGTAACTAGAGATCAAGAACTTCGTGATATTCCAAGTCTCCAATGCATCCGAGATCTCAATGTGCCAGTATTATTTAAACAAAGCTTCTTTAAGCTTTTCATATTTCCTACCTTCTCCGGAAATTTTTCAAACTTTGAGCAATCTGAGAGATCAAGAATTGAGAGAGATTCCACCGGGCAATACCGCTATACCCTTTACAAAGCAGTTGTCGTTTAAATAAAGCTGCTTTAAACTTTTCATGTTTGCTCCGTTTTCTAGAAATTTCTCAAACTCGGAGCAAAAATTGAGATCAAGAATCTCAACAGATTCGAAGTCAATGCCATTTGGAAGTTCTCTAATAAAGTACCATGTCCAAATATAGCTCTTTAAACTTCTCATAGCCTCTTGAATTCTCGTAGAAACTTGTCAAAGCTTCAACACCCAAAGAGATTAAGAACCATACAAGAGTATCCAAGTTGATAATGCTACTGCAAACCCTATGCTTAACACACCACCTCAAATCTAAGGTGTTTCTTCAAAACACTTAATGGATGGGTGAATTTCGATCAAGCTTACACAACCTCCTAGAATTAGTTTCTAAATTCGACATGCTCGAATTCCGCATTCAATAAGCTTTGAATGACTCATATCAATGATCTTTAACTTTCAAGATACTGTACTAAAAGAAAATTTGTTTCGATAAAAGAAATAACTACCTTGGGGTTTCTAGATCAATATAAAGCAAAGAATTCATTTTTAAATAATAATAACACAGACTCTTGTTCCCTTGCCACGCTTGTTTAGTCAGTTATTAGCCGCACTTCATCAAAATTTGGTTAAAATTTAAAGGATATCTCATCCCAAAGCAAAGATACCTTAGCTCATATGAAGGGAAATTCAAACCAGCTAAGTTTCATTTAGAAGTATTTTCTACTATATCATCATATTCCTCGTCCGAACAATGTAAATTCCTTCATCGTAAAAATATGAAAAGTCGCTTGAACGAACTTCGAGCAATCGGTTTAGCTCATATTCGTTAAAATGATTTGGATTGAAACATACTCTTCTGCATCCTACACAGAAGTCCAAGGAGAGTGTTTCAACTCCATGTATTCCCTAAAAAATAACAAGGACAAGGCAAACATAAATATAAATTAACTCAAACTTATAAGGATGCATACATTAATATATAATAATGATATTATTGAAGTTTATATCTTCAACTAGAGCTTAATTAATTGAATTTATGCATTTGACTCTTAACTGATCATATGCTTTAAATTCTTATAAGAATAATATGGTACTTTGAAGCTTAAATCTTCAACTAGAACTTAAGTGATTTATAATTCGCTCTTACCAGATGTTGTAAGTGCGCTATCAATATCACGGGGATCCCATAATCTGCTCCATTTATTAGGCTTGTGAGGATAATCTTCACGAACAATTTCCCATGCCATTTGTCGAATTAAATCATGCATATGTATCTTGTTGTATGGGATAGTTATATAAGACACATATCATTGGAGATTTTTTAATCCTATTTCCGCATAGGTAACCATCAATATTCTTGGAAACAAAATCCTTGTCTTCATCTCCAAAAAAACATGTACAACATCGAGAGTATAATGCTGCAAGTGCAGGCCTATTCCATCTGTACTTCTTTTTCACCAAATACAGTGATTTATTTGGGTTCTCTTTCTAATTATCGATTCACTTTTCATTGGTGTTTATTGAACAAGAGGAACCTAGGAGAACTTTTTCAAAAACTAACGGAAGGCCCAGCAATAATATATCATGCAATTGAGAGGTTTATAAACTCTATTTTTGGAACATTTTGTTGAAAGACATACAAATTGAAAAGTTCTCCGGCTTCCCAAATTAATTGGAACCTCATACATCATCCCTCCTTGTGCGGTTAACAAATGCTTATTTCTAGTTGTTGAAGTGACTACCTTCTACTCCAAACCATACCATTTTGACTAAACATTCCTAATTTATACAAATGAATTCGACATCATCGAAACGATAAAAACTCTTTTGTTCATTATACGTGTTCCTTGGTCTCCATCTAATATATCACCAAGAAGTTGATTTTTCAAGTGGGGTAAACCTTTGGTATTGGAGATTGTTCCAATATTTTAGCTGTTTGTTCAGATTCTGAAGATATTATTGCCATGACTTTATGAGGCGGTTGTCTTGTCTTTGTTTATTATGTTCACATGTCTATGATATATCATTTGATCCATATGCAACAACAAATTCCCACCTTGTTTATGCGGGAATCTACCAACTAAATTGTAATTTTCCAACATAAAGCCTCTTACAATTCAATTGGTGAAGGATATCCTGTGCGTCATCTTCTTAATGGTTGGATTCATTTTATAATTATAAAAATTACGCAGCATGTTGAACGTGATCAACAACGGTGAAGTAAAATACATTAAGTTTGACATCTTTGTAACAAAGAAATAATACGCGACCTTCATTATAAGAATAATGGTTTCGATTATATATATCAGGACATTTTTCTTTATTGCCAGGAAGTTAAACGTATAACAAAAACAAAACATAAAATTTTATTGCTTTGATTGCTGCGTGTATACTTTCATTTTATACCTGTGAGAATGGTGATTAGAGCAAAATGTTGGTTCTGATACGACACATTCTATGGTGTTGAGAAACCTTAGACAAACATTTCATTCTTCATTTTGAATCTTGCCTGCCAAACTGTTTTTATATGAGTTCAACATCTAACCATAGGTTGTAAATTGAAATACTGTTAAACTCATAAAAATTCAGAAACACTTATCCATATACAAAAATTAATGTTCTTTATATATATATATATATATATATATATATATATATATATATATATATATATATATATAATGAGTTTTAAAATTTTGTAGTATTTACGAAAGTTCCATTCCTCAAACTATTAGGCCCAACAATTTATGTTATGGCAGTTCTTACACAATTAATTTTGTTATAAAGCTGTGAATATTTAAATCAACTTATTGCACTGTAAATGGAAAACTGTTAATTCCGATGCATAAACATAGTTTGAAAGAAATCAAATTGATTTATAGATAACACCCCGTCTTGTAGTTGTAGATGCCATCCAGAAAGATTGTCTGCTTCTCTCAAGGCCGTTCTCCACCTTCCTACCTTTACCTTGTCCTTCCAGTTTCTTCATAACCCGCAAAAGCATCTCCGAAACGCCCTGTTTGATTTCGTACATGGGATGGATCCACATGATAGAAAATCGGGAAAACAGTGTGTCCCACATTTTTCTGGCAATCCATGATCTTGACCAATTCATCCAAACACCATCTGGAATGAGCATAGTTTTCAGAGAAAATAGTACGGAAGACCTTAACCCGAATCTGCGATCGCTTTCAAAGTTCAGAACAATCAGCTGCTCCTCGCGCCTGAGTTGTTCATCTCATCTCTACAAAAGGTGCGAATGCCTCTCTTTACCAGAGCTTGGAAGAGGTGATCGGTGAAAGTGTAGCGGGTGTCTTCGCCACTAAAACTCAAGAAAACATCATAACACGGATCAGGGATGAAGAAAGGAAGAAAGAGGCTCCAAAGAAGCTTGTGGAAGCCATTATCGGTTTCTACCCCCAAAATTTCAATAAGACAGTACAGATCGAGAGGGTTTTAATTTCAAAGTTCAGGGCAGCTCTATCTCTCTCTCCATTGTCTCTCTTTTCTCGCGCTTCTCTTCTTCTCCCGTTTACTTCTCCAATATGGGTACGTTGGATTCATGTTTTTAAAAAATGTTTTCTGTTTTTAAAAACTGTTTTCTCTCTCTATTGATATTTTAAATTTCATTTTGGTCCAATATCATAATCAATTTATTTCCGTAAATTAGCCATATATTTTGACTGATTCTATTAAAGAGGCTACTAAGAATGTACGTGGTTATTCAAAAAAAAAAAAAAAAGGAGTCATGTACGTGGGACCCACTCTCAGGTGTATCCCCTCTTCCCCCTATTTTGAAAACCCTCCTCTCTGCCCTTTTCTCTCTTCTCTCTTGTTTGACCCACCCACCCACCCACCCAGCCCGCACCTAGCACCCGCCTCAAAACCCCCCACCTAGCCAACCATTTATTTTTATTTTCTTTGTTTAAATCATAAATTTTTTTATTATAATTTATTTTTAGTTTTGAAATATCTTAAATAAAATTCAATTTTTTAAAAAATATAAATAATTTATTTCTTATTTTAAATTTATTAAATAAATAAAAAATTATTTAATTTTTTAAATTCTATTAAATAAAAATTCAATTTTTAAAAAATATAAATTTTTATTTTTCAATTATTTCATTTTTAAAAATTTATTTTAATTTTTAAATCTACTAAATAAAAAATCAAATTGAAATTCTTAAGTATGTTAAAATGGATGGTTTAAAATGTTTGTCTATTTGTATTAATATTTTTAATTAAGACTTTAATACATTTTTAATGTATTAAGTTAATACTAAATATCAATAGATGAGTTCTTCTTCTTTTTTTTAAATCAAGTTTATTTTAATTTTAATTTTAATTATTAGTAATTAGTATAAAAAAAACATATTTATATTAATGATATTAAATATTTTAATTTAAATATAATTTTATTTTAATATGAAATAACTATCCATACAAATATAATAAATTTTAATTTTTAAATAATGAATAATCTATTAATATTTTAAATAAATCAAATTTAATTTTTATTTAGTTTATTATAAAAATTAAAATAAAATTTTTAAATTTATATAGTAGATTTAAAAATAACAATAATTTATTTTTATTTAAAAAAATAAAATTTGAAATTTTATTTAATAGATTTTGAAATCTAAAATCAAATTTTAATAAAAAAAATTAAGAGTTTTTTTTTAAAGAAAATAAAAATTGGAGTTACGAAAATGGTCGGGAGAGTGCTGGGCTTGTGCCCATGTAGGTGGGTGGGTAGGTGGGGTTTAGTGATGGGGTCCAAAGTGAGAGGGAAATAAAGAAGATAGTGATGCGAAGAGAAGAGAGGAAGGAAGAGAGAGAAGATAGGAGAGTCGGTTCTATGTGTCTCACATCATTATTTAATGGTCATTTTTAACATCGTTTTATAACTTTAACGGAATTAGTCATGTTATAAGTTAATTTGAGCTATAGGAATAAACTGTAAAAACTTATTTTGATCAAAATAAAGTTTAAGATATAAATAAAATATTGAGTAAGCAGTTTTTATACATTTGCTTTACAAATAAGAAGGAGAAGATATAAAAAATAGGAGAGAGCATGTTGATTAATTTTAAATACATAGAGCAACGTAAAAGCAACTAATTTTAAACCTTAACAGTTATTAAAAACACCCAAAATTTATTTTTGTATTTTTAAAAGCGGATTCTCGATAATAGTTTTAATCAGGAATCGAAGCCTTTATTTTTATTCTTCATCTTTTAAAGTAACATTTTCATTTTTTTATTTAAAAATTCATAAATTTCTAACTCATTTTAAGAATTAATTTTTTATATATATGACACAAAATAAATTTACCTAACATTTTTTCCTTTCTTTAATATTTTCTAAAAACTAAATATAATATTTTTTAAATTTATTAAATTTATTTTAATTTGTTGAACATTTAAATTTAAATAATTTACTTTTGAAAATTTTTGTTTTAATTTAATTAGGTTACGGAGAGATCGAAGCGAGTATTGCAGGGAAGAATCTGGCATGATTGGGTGAGATCAGATACATAGTCTTAAGGAGGTTGATCAATAGGTGATATTGTTTAAATTATTTAAATTCAAATATCGTCTTTGCATTAAATTGTCGAGCCATGTTTATGCAAATTTTATAGAAACAAATGTTTCAAACATAGGTTATACTGAATTTCTCAAACCAGATTTTCAGAGAAAATTATATATATGGGTTTCACTCTAAAATTTAGGTTAGTATTCTATCACTTCAGAAAGATAAACAATGTGTTTTATTAGTTTCAAATGGTCATTTTATGTGATATTTGAGAATAGTTGTAAAAGTCTTTAAGAAATTTTCTGGTGTTAACTAATATAAAAACAAAATTTTGCGAATATGAAAATGATTTTGATTTGAAATATATTTTATAAAGAATCTTGAAACTACTACTTGATTTTCTATCAATAATATTTTTACAGAAAAAATGAATGAAAAACTTTGCCCCTCGAAACGATCTTAGAAAGATTAACATCAGTGCTTGAGTCGAAAGACTTAAAATCATTATGAAGTCCTTGGAAATATTCCAAAGGTTGCTTATCCTGCTTCAAAGTTTCCGACATATTTACAAAAGAGGCCTCTCATACAAATTTTAGAAGATGATCATATTTCCTCTTCAAGGGAGGTTGCTACCAAAAGCATCACTTTTTTTTTCTTTTTGTGCGGTGTTTCGGTCAACACGAGGATACATTACTAACATGAACAATGTTTTAAAAATTAGACCGATTATAAATTGAAAAAGTTATCGGTTCATGATTCGATGTCCCAATGGTGAGTTGTTAAAGTGACATGCAATAACTTCAATATATATTATAGCCACGAGATGTTCATATCAATATATTAATAAAAATTCTGAACAATGAAAATTTAAATTATATAAAATAAGTTAAAATTCTATAATATTTATCACTATATTTATTATTATTAAATATAAGTGAAAATAATATAATAATATTCTAAGTTTTTATAAAATGAATTATGTTTAATATTTAAACTTAATATAGAAGTCAAATTAGTTGATGACAGAAATATTTAATTATATAAATAATATATTTATAAAATAGGAGAAGGTTGAAAATGAAAATATATGTACAAATCAGTTAAGGCATATAATGTTTATCTTATATATTTTATATTACTAAATATAAGTGTAAATATATAGTAATATTTTAAATTTTATAAAATGAATTACGTTTAATATTTAAACCCAAAATATCAAACTCAAATTAATTATATTAAATCTTAAGTATTTTTATTATATACAAAAGATATTTGTCTTGAATGACACAAGTTCCATAGCTAGTGCATTCTTTATCCTTTAAAGCGTCTCACGTGATCAGTAAAAATTGAGCGTTAAAGTTATATTTTCTTCACCAATGTTTGAATTTATGCAAAGTTTTAAATTTGAAGCGTCTCGATGAGCGTTTTAAAGTTTTATATATCGCCATCCCCATTTAAATTTATCATGCTCTTTTCTTATCAATTCACATGCATGTCTGTTTATTAATTTATATCATTATTATCTTATAAATTTGTTATTAAAGCGAAAATAAATTTTCTATCGTTAATATTTTGTCTTAATGAATAATTTATAACAATATTTGAACAAATATTATTAAAAATTATTCACTATCAATATTTTTACTCCCATTATTACTAAAATCAATCCCACATGGAAAGCCCATAACAAAGATGATTTCCTTATAAGAAGAATACAATCACCTACCATTAGCCCTCGTGAATCTAAGGTGTCAGCCTTGGAAAAGTCAAACCGATTCATTCAATATCGTGCGAAAGCGAAAGCCTCGGGAAGAAGTGATTTGGACATTTGTGGCGGTGTTAGATTTGATGGACGGTCAGATCGATTCGATCGTCTAATTCGAACATTAAATCCTAGAGCGAGAAAAAGTGATATGAGGCTGAGGCTATGATGTTCGAGTTTTTGACATGTATAGGTTATTTTAAAAAAATTATTAAAATAATTTAGAAATAAAAATAATATTTAAATTACTGTGTTTATTATTTAAATTTAGAAATAAAAATAATATTTAAATAACTATGATTTTTGTGATGTGATAAGTATATGCTAGTTTAAATATATATTTTTACAAAGTTTGAATATTATTTGAAACATATATTATTTAGGAAATTTATTTATTTATTTATTTTAAATATTTTGGGACATCACTACCTTACTCCTTTCTATCACATTCAAAGCCTTAGAAATATCTCTACCAGTATTCTCTGTTTGTTTTTGTTATTTTTTCTTTATCATTCAATTAATCTTCCGTCAAGGTTTAAAATAATTCATTTTTTCATAAAAAAATTACACAAACTTTAAAAAAAAATAATCTCCTTACTACAATATACAAAAATATTTGTTTGACGATTATTTTAATAAGAAGTCTAGTTGTCTTCCACCTCTTACCATAGCCTCATATTTCTATATTCCAAATTTCGATCATAAAAATGATTTTATATTTCTAAAAGTTAAGTTTGAGTTTGTTCTTATAATCTGTTTTGTTTTAATTGATTTAATAAATAAAAGGAGTTATTTTTTTACCAATTGGGATCTTGACACGATGATTGGGCACAAGTTTAAGGAGGATGAAGCTGTTTCTTAAGTGGTGTACCTTAGATAGAATTTAACATTTATTCCCATCATTTTTCATACCTCTATTCTCATTTTCTTAATGTCTTAACTTGCCTGCTAGCTCTGTCTTTCTAGTAATCTTCTGTGGTGAGTAATGATTCAGTGGTGGATCATTCTTTTTGGGTTTGCCTACTTGATTTTCCTGAGAAGAATACAATCATCTACTATTAACACTCGTGAATCTAGGTGATTTATTGAATCTAGGTGAGAAGAATACAATCATCTACTTTAAGAAGTCAAACCGATTCATTGAATAGCGTGCGAATGCCTCTGGTAGAAGTGATTTGGACTTTTGTGGCGGTGTTAGATTTGATGAATCATAAAATTGGATGGTGTAATATATTCGAACCAGGCGGTTTTGTTTGACAACCGGTTTTAGGCAGAGAACCGAATGGGAAAGTGATTATCAGATCGATTGGACCGTCAGACTCTGACCGGTTTTAAAGAGACGATAGTTTTAGTTATATGTTTATATTGTTTTTAAATGTTGTCTACTTTATTTTGAAATTCTTGTTTATCTTTTATTTTCGTATAGATTTGTCCCGCCAGCGATCACCATCGCGGTGTGAGGTTTTTGATTATTGACATTTTATCACTATGACTTGAAACATAAATTGTGATCAGTTACGTTGGTAACTATCTTTCTTGCTTGAATTTTTTGCCAGTTTTTAAGTACAAAACCTAGTGTTTTTGAACTACAAACCCTAGTTCTGTCTGCTACCAACTTCTTTTTATAGAGAAGGACATACATTCTGTAAAAGCGAAAGAGAGGGAGGGAAGGGCGTATTAATAAATTAATTAACGTATGTGGCATTTAAATATATATATTTATTTTTATAGTCCTTTTTTATTTTAAAGTACCACGTAATTTATTGTTAAAGTGGATAATTCATTTTATTGGGGACGAATGTGTAATAAATGCATGGAATCACGTGTTTGAAATGTAGAAAATCATGGCAGATAACAACAGTAAATCTGAGGCGCCAAAATGGGTTTCTTTAAAACATTGTTGGTCCATAAAGCCCATTACACTCCCAGCCTGCCCACGCCCACGCCCACAATATCATCTTCCTCAATGATTCACAGGGCTCAGACGTTTTGATCTACAGGTGGGGAAAAGTTATGTGGAGTACTGAGTTCTAGGTTCGGATATATTTAGGTTATTTACTTATTAAAATAAGTTGAAAATGAAAAATAATCTTTGAGTAGTGCGTTGTTACTGCTTGAAAAATTTTAATATTAAATTTGTAGTTTGATTGCTATACTAACCAAAAAATTTCAAAAATTTCAATGTTATAGTCCAATAGCTATGATGTTGACTTTTGATTAAACTATATTTGAAAGTTTTAATATCGTATTTAAATTATGGTTTGATCTGGTGATATACCATTGGTTGAAAATATGTTACAAGGTTTGAACAGTATGTTTTTGCAGGTGGGTTTGGGCGGTTCAATCACAGAAGGCGTTGATGTCTCTGTGCTAAATTAATCCGTACCAGTCGGATGGATCGGGACGATAAAGCTATATAACAGCAATGCATTCTCGGGACTTCCCAAAGCTTCGATTAAACTAAGAGATGTCTCAATCATCTTATTTATATGTTTAGTGGTAGTTTAAACATTATTTGAAACATATATTATTATTTTAGAAATTTATTTAGTTATTTATTCAATATTACTTGGACATCTCATTTATCATTCTTATATTGCTTTGAAACTCTATGCTTGTATTTCTCTGTGTTTCTCTCCAGAGATTCTTTTCTCACTTTTCTCTTTTTCTCTATCATTCAATTAATCAGTTTGCGTCTTGAGTTTTAAGCCAAAATAATTCATTTTTTCATAAAAAATTTCACATAAACTTTTTTTTAATAATCACCATACTACAAAATACAAAAATATTAGTTTGATGATTATTTTGATAAAAAGTCTAGATGTCCTCTGCCTCTTGCCATAGTCTCGCATTTCTATACTCTAGATGGTTCTCCCCTACATCGTATCAACCATAAAAAGGATTTTGTATTTTCAAAAGTTGGGTTTGAGTTTCTTGTTACAATATGTTTTGTTTTAGTTGATTTTTTTAAAAAGGAGGGGTGATTTTTTTGTCAATTTTGGCTTGAAATCATCCTCTTCGTGCTTATTTGATATTTTTGGTATGTGTATTTGTTTTTCAGTTTTAGTGTTGATTAAAAACGTGTATTTGTTTTCATCATATTATAATTGGGTTTTGTTTTATGATCTTTGTTATAACGGGTTTATAGTGTAGGCGATTAAATTAATAAAACCATTCTTAAATCAGATGAGCATTATTCAATCAGTTCATCAGGGTGTAGAAGCGAAATCTTATGAATTTTAGTTATCTTAAAATTTTCTAATGCATAACATGGATGTTGTACCATATTTTAGTGTTTTTAGCGAATTTGAGTATATGTGTCAATCGAATGTATTATTAGTTTGAATAAATGAAATTTATATTTGAAAAAAAAAAAGTCTAGATGTCTAATTTGTTAAAAAAAAAAAAAACTTAATTATTTTTACTTTAAACACTTACTTCTTCCCCTTCAAAGTTTCTTACCTTTTAAAGACATAACTAGTTTGTTCATGGTTTTGGAAGAAAGATGCTTTGGGCCTTTAACAAAAATCAGTTTTATTATAGAAATGGAAACCTATCAATTAATTCCAATTAAAAATGATGACATTCTAAAGAGATCATTAGTAAAATGAATTCTTGAAATGAATGATTATATTCAATGTAAAGTGAATACTTGTTGTGACATGTATCTCTCTTAATTATAGCTAAAAATCTAAAATTAAGTAATATCTTTTAAGTCAAATGTGCATTTTGATTAGATGATAATAGTGATGTTTGTTTGTATTAACTAGACTATATTGATGAGGTAAAGAGAGGGGACATATGAGAGGCTGATTCGAGTCCAATAAAGAAAACATATGCTCACACACCTATATATATGTAATACACAAGTAAATGGTCCTTAAAAAATAAATAAAAAAATGTTATTTTCATTGAGAAAATAAAAGACTATTATATTTCTTCAATAAAATGATTTTTTTTGCATTAAAATCAATCTAATAAATAAAATTATTCTTTTGTTCCTTTTCTTTCTTTGTTAAAAATAGATTTAGAATTAAGATTTTATATATATAAAAGTTTTCATGGATTAAATTCCCTCTAAATTAAATATCAATGCTATCACTCTTTTAACTCAATAAAATTAGGGTTTGATAATCAGTAATGTTTACACATACCTAATAAACTTGATTCAAATAAGTGACTTCTACTTCAACTAAGATTGTTTGGTGTGATAAAGATGGTTTATTGTGTTTTACGAATAAGCTCATAGGGTTGAAAGGGGCAACACCCCTTGGAGAAAATTTATTTATATGATGGTTTATATATGAGTTGTCTATCCTTAAATATATATTTTTAAACTTTATTTTGTTTTTAGGGTTTTTAATGTTCCTTTCATAGAGCTTAATTGAACTTATGCATTTGACTCTTACCTCATATGCTCTAAGTACACTTTCTATGTCATGTGGATCCCATAATCTGCTCTATTTGTTCGGCACATTATGAAAGTTTTCACGAACAATTTCTCAACCCATCTTTTGTATCAAATTTCCTTCACTCCCCTCTTCTTCTTACAACTGTAATTTTTTTTTTATTATTTTTTTTAGTCACTTTGGTCCACCAAGTTTGTTTACAATGTATCTACTTGATCATATATTTTTCATATCTTATTCATTCTCTTTTGCGATATGTTATGCACTTAACTTTAATCATTATTCATACCTCACTGATATTTAATGGATTTATCATTTTCATATCTTGTTCGTATTGTATTTTTCTTACAAAATCATATTTGCTGGTATCTTGCCTTACATTATTCAACATATCTATTTTATTCCATGTTCTTATCATTTTATTGCCTTGTTTATATCATATTGCCCATTACTTTTATCCATTTATTGAAAAAGATCCATGTTTGCATGGCTGATGTTCAAGTCTTCATAAGACATATTCATTCCATTCATTTTTTTATCATACATTCTTTGTACCTAACTAAATTCTTCATCTCCGTGTTTTTTCAAAAGTTTTCATTTGTTAAATGTATCGAATAGTACAAGATATAATAAAATGAATGTTTAGTTTATTATTAATTTATTAATCTTATAAATATGATTAATCTAATATTATTTATAATAAACAATATGTATGTATTAATGGTAGTTAATTATAATTGATCTAGTAATATTGAGAAAAAATTGTACAAAGACTAAATAGATTTAATACAAAATAAATTTAAGAACTTATTTTAAGTGTTAACTTATTTTAATGTGTCCAATTTTACTTCATTATAACTAAAATGTTTAGATATAAGAAAATGAGAAAATCAAAATAATTAAAAAACATAAATTTTCAACTAGCATGAATTATATTTCATTTTTCTTTTATATTTTTCATGACAACTTCTTTTTTTTTTTTTTTTTGAGCCAAACTCACCCTAAATGTTACACTTGAACAAATAATGAATTTCACCTAAGGGTAAGGATCAATCCAATCCAATCCAATCCATGGTACTTGAACACAAAAAGTACATTCTTGTTAACTTTTCATACATAATTAACAGATTCATATAACAAACAAAATGCAGGAGGGGTTTGAAGAATCTTTGTTTTCCTCTTGGCTTAACCTATATAATATCTTAATGATATTTACATTTGACTCCGTACAAACATCATCAAGCTCAGCCTTTTCTACCCAAAAACAATGACTCTAATTGCACACTAATTACAAGAAATCTGTATCTAAAACCAATGCTGTCTCACCAATTTGTTTTCCGGCTAACGAGTAGTAGTATATAACACAAAGCCCAACCATATGGGGTTGGCATTTTATACAAAATCATCAGCTCTACTCCTGAGAGCATCATGGCTAACCCATCACGTCTTTTACGTGTATATGATGATCCTTGCAGCATGTCAAATACTCCATAATATCAGCCACTAAAAAACCACCTTCCAATTGTAGATGATGATCACAAATAAGGTGTCACTGAGGATTAAATAATGTAATAGCATTAGCCTAAGGAATGAATACAATTCTTCCAGCTAGATTGGATAAACTCCAGTGTCTGAAGGATCAATGATCTGCTGCACAGGAAACTGAAAAAAGGTGTTATATCTTACTACCTTGATATGTATTTGATGTTCCAGCTAGATCAAATTAAAGCTTTAAAGTCAGATCTGTTGGTACGAGGAGATGCAGAACCAGAGGAAGCATGGAGTGGCCTCTTCACGAATGGATGGTCCAGCAATTGACCAGCAGTGGGCTGATCACTGGGGTTGACTTGCAAGCATTTGAGGATAAAATCTTGAGCATCTGATGACAAGGAATTAGGAACAGGAGGAAGTTCACCCTTGCCAATCCTAAATAATGCTTGCATCTGCCAAAGAGAGAGATATTCCGTTATTGGAGCTCAAGATATATAACATCCAGAGATACATGGTCATCATTCCAAGTTGTAAGATTGATCATCATGTAACATATTAATTGTGGTTCGCTTACTTATATTAGAAATGAGAATAGGAATAAAAAAACCCATTCTGATGGAAACAAAAATGCACTCTCCTCTACAACTGTTTTTTCATCCCTTTCACATGATATTGCGATGCACCGCCCCCCATTCCCATTTCTAAACAGAAACCTTCCAATCAACTTTGCATAGAACTTGAAATAGATAACACTAAAACTTGATTTCTTATGTGGCAACATCTACAACAATATCAATATGTTAACACAAATCTGGTTATCATATCCTCGGAATACAAGAACAAGCATTCAAGGAACACAAGGTTGAGTAATGATGCATGGCAACACAAAGCAAGATACATGGTCAACATTTGCATAAACAAAGGGTGCGTTTGGGAAAGCTTATCTACAGCTTAGTTGAGCTTATCTTCTCACATAAATACTTTAGATAAAAATTATAAGTGTTTGAAAGAGCTTATGGAAATAACTTATGACCCCTCATATAAGCCCCTTTTAGGTTATTTTGATAAGCTTCTCCAATAAGCTTCATGGAGAAGCTTATAAAAAAAAACTTAAAAAAGCTTATACAAAAGCCTAAAAACCAATCATCTTAATGATGGTAGAAAGCAAGACAAAAGAATTGGAGGAATGAATTCCTTGTGATTTTTTCATTAATCCATTATGAATATATATATATAAAAGTCAATCTAACATTCCTACTGGGACATAACCTATAAAGATGTTTCCTAATGGATATAAATCAAAGTGTGTAATGTATATATGCCAACATTCCCCCGGGCTTGATATTGGGATATTAATCACGCCAACTTGTTACATATATAACTAACCCTCATTCTCACAGGCCTTTGTGAAGATATCACCCAATTGTTCTCCAAATTCTTCATATCCGTAGAAATCGCCCAGCCAGAGATTTCTCACGAACGAAACGACAATCTATCTCAATACGCCACTGCTCATGGAACAATGATTTGTGCCACATGAAGTAGTTTCTGGCTGTCACACCAAAGTTTTGCTATGACTGGTGTCTCAACACCAACTTCAATCAAGAGTTGATGAAGCCACATGATCTCACACACGAACTGTGCCATCACTCTATATCCAGACTCTACAATGGATCGAGAGACAACACTCTATTTCTTACTCTTCCAAAATAGATCAGACTCTCTAACAAAACACACAAGACCAAGGCTGACTTCCGTCCTCCTTAGATCCCGCTTCAATCTACGCCGTGAAGCACTCAATTCTCGCACATGACATCGTATAAAACACCACGTCCCTGCATTCCTTTCAAGTAACATGGGACTGCTCACCGCCCAATGGTCGACCGTTGAGGTAAATAATGCATTCACTACAATACTAACTGACAAGAATATCGTGAATGAAGTTAACAAAGGTAATTCAGCTTCCCAACTATCTCTCAAGATCCTCAAATGTTTCGCCTTCTCTAGTAAGGTGTATGCATGGAGCCATAGGGAAATTGAATGGCTTTACCCCCAACTTTCCATTTTTGCATTAACAGATCAAACACATATTTCCTTCGGTATAAGAAGATTCCATGTTTGCTTCGTATAATCCTTTGACGCCTACATCTAAAGATCCCTAAGCCCTTTATATAATCGCTCAAGAAAAGGACTTAAGAGATGAGATGCTCTTGTGAGTCACTCCCGCTGATAACAATATCATTCACATACACTACCAATGTATCGATACCTAAACTGGAGTTCCCAGAAGACAGAGCCGTCGGGATTTACTACAGATGCTAAATTCTCAATGATTTGTCAATTTACCAAACCACACGTAGGAGTCTGCTTCAAACCATACAAAGAGACTCGGCCGAAGACTTGTGGTCCATCTATCTCCCCGAGCAACAAAACCTTGGAGATCGTCATACACCTCCTTCTCGCGCCATCATGAAGAGCATTATTAATAATGTTCCTGGAGATTCAATTATAAGTGGCAAAAACTGTGAAATAAACACCGAACATACGCCATCTAAGAATAAGTAAAAGTTACGATCAGCTCCATGCCATCCCAGCATAAACACCCCTTAGCTACAAGTCGTGCTTTCAATCAAGCAACTGAACTATCAGAATTAACTTTAACTGCAAAAAAACCAATGGCATCCACTGGCTTTCTTCCCCACAAGTAACTATACCAAGTTCTAAGTACCATCATATCTAAAGTCTCAGATTTCTTTCCACCATAAAGACTACGCCAACTAAGCGCGAGCAAAAGCCTCACCCAATGCTGGAGTGGAAGAGAGATCGAATCAAGAGATGTAATAAAAGGAACAAGTATAAGACTAAAATGGTTATAAACAAACGAAGAGACTGGACGAAGATACCGACGCTTACCTTACGTAAGAAAGAATCTAAGATCATCATTCCTGACCGAACTGACGACGGCTGTACCCGATGTTGTAATTGTAGCTCGAGGGCTCCGTGCCGAATATACTCGGAGCGATGGCGCTTAACAGAATGGAGCCGGGAGTGTGAGCCGTGGAGTCGTGAGGCACAGTGTACACTAACAAATCATCATCCCTCTCCCCGACTAGTAATGTGAGTAAGAAGGAAAACGTAAGAAATTTTAAATAATGAAACATTAAGTAGACACAAAGTAACGTCGAAGAGTAGGGACAAAGAACACCTATATCCCTTCGAACTCAAGAGTAACCACAAGATACACTTCAACGACTTGGTGATCAGCTAGATGACTTCATAACTTAACACCCCAAACAAAACAAGTACACCCAAACACCCAATGCTCAATGGGAAACAAAGATTTATGGGGAAAGAGGGTTTGAAATGGAATGACCCAATTCAAGACAGAGGAAGACATCTAATTAATCAAAAAACAAGTTGTGGAAACAACATCGCCCCAAAAATGCTTTTTAGCACGTGCATTCAAACAATGTGTTCTCGAAGTAGCTTTCAAGAAGTTGTATATATTTTTTCTTTGAAGAATCTACGCTGAAGTAGGGGAGATCAACACAAGATGTCTAATGAAAGATGTCGCCCTCAAGATGAATGACCGAATTGTTCAAACATATATTCTTTGGCATTATCACTTCTCAAATTTTGAACAGAAACATGAAACTGAGTGTGAATTTCAGCACAAAAGGCACGAAAGTTAGAAAATAACTCCGAACGGTTTTTCATTAAATATAACCAAGTTGTTTGAGAATAATCATCGACAAACGTAACAAAATATCGAAACCCAATTGGGGACACCAGCATACTTTAATTTACATACATTCAATGAACTAACTCAAAAGGAGCCTAAGCTCGCTTATTGACTCAGGACTCAAACGACTCGATGAAGCTTAGGCATATTGACATGACTACGCTCAACGGCGATACGCTAAAATCCCGGCGATATACCTTCTTCAACCGCGGAGAGGTAAGGACACCCAGCGACAATGTAAGTCGAATGGGGTAATAAGCCCAAAACAAGCAACATACTTTGGCACCTTTGTTTCAAGGATGTAAAGACCCCCAGACTTGCGTCCTTGACCAATAATCCGCTTCGTCGAAAGATCTTTAATCAAGCAATGATCAGGAAAGAATGAGATTGTCATGAATTAAGTTTACGAAAGTGAGTTTACTCAATAAATTAAATTAAAAGATAATCACAGAAACTCAAAACAAGAGGTCAAATGATTAAGAGTTTCCATGAATTTGGTCCCCGACCTGGGCGACACAATATGTCAATCTCCATCCGCAGCGGTAATACAGGGCGTAGGCGGTGTGATCGAAACGTAATAAATAAACTCGAATTACCCTCCGTCGCGCATTTGCGGCCCCAGTCAATGACCTATGTGGAGGAAGAGGAAATAACTGCGCGCCGCTTTACTCCGACTCGACAAATGTACTAATAAGACGCAGACGGGCGATTTCTCGACGACGAACTCCAACAAATCTTCGATTTTTATTCTACAACTTTCTACAATTCTAGTGTACATGTCCTGGATTGTGGCAATGATGACACACAACTCCTCTCGAGGGTTTCGTGTTAGTCATAGAAGCAGACCAGCCTCCGAAAATCCGAAAAATACCAAAAAAAAAAAAGGATCTTGTACTGAAAAGAACCACCTTTCCACGAAAACACTACACTGGAATAGAACTTAGTCCTATGTTCCACAAAAAACCTCTGAATCTCGAAGAAATCAAGGAGAAAGACACGAAACCCTAGAAAATAGGCTATCTGACACAAATGTTTCTTAAAATCACTACTGCAGACGACAAGAAAGGCAGGGTTAAGGGAGGACCGTCGCGGCCTGATACTGAGGAGGAGTCTCGTCACCGGACGCTGGCTCTCCACGCGTCCCACATCGCCGACGTGTGGGAACATGACGACCTTGCGGCGCGTGGCTCATGCACGCATCTTCCGACCATCGAACTTGGTGGTCTTAGTCACGACTCGCGACACCTTCCCGTTTCAAGGCGGTGTCAAATTTACGCTCTAATCAAGCAGGTTTCAAACACTAATTTCAATGGTCTGCTATGTATTCTGAGATGTCCTAGAAAATTTTCTGCTTTAATTCAAATTCAACCCTGCGCTCGATACCATGTTAAACCCGACAACTCTCCTAAAACAACTCAAGCCGGATGACGCATTTAATATGAATATCATGCTTTTAACACCCTCCCTCACTTGCGACCCCATACTCGCACATGGAGAGTCAACAAACCAACAGAGTCCTTCACACTTTCAAATCAACAAACGAATAAATTGTAGAGCAGAGTTCGAACCCAAGACTTCCCGCAAACCAGTTCGATACCATGGAAGCAAGACAAAGAATTGGCGAATGAATTCCTCAGGATGTTTTCATGTATTCATTATGAATATATATATATACAAAAGTCAATCTAACATTCCTAATAGATTCCAACTCTATAAAACAAGTTTCCTAATAGGATACAAATCTATATATAAAATAGATATATGCTATAACAATGACAAAATTGTCCTTCTACAATTGTGAAAATTCCTCAATAAGTGCTTATGACATAGGCTCGCATATAATAAGTTCTTACAAAATAAGTGTTTAATTAAGCTATTTACTCAAACGAGTCCAAAGTACTCGATCCCGATGAAGAGAGAAAATCTACAAGTCTAAAATCTTGCTTTCAAAGTTGGTAGGAAAAAAAATTTAATATCAGAGCCCAAGTATGAGTCACCAGTCAAGTTTCAAGAAAAAGAAGGTCCAGAGGCGGTCCAAGCACATTTACAGCTTGCTTGATAAGATAAGCAATAATCATGTCAAAACCTAAAACATTCAACTTGCAATTCCATGATAAAATACATGGTGTTTCAAAATGTTGTCAATTGGCAATTTAACAAGATTTTGAATTTGCTACCATGAGTTCCAGTGTCATCGGCACTATCAATCCATCAAGGAAGGTCACACAATCAGGAATGCAGCGGTCCATGATAAACAGAAGTTACAAAATAAGAAATTTATATATTGTAGAAACAACCAAGAGAGAATTGGAGGAAAGAATTCGTTATATTATTTTCATTGAATTACGCGAGTATATACAATTTAAGTGATGTTTATATTTCCTAACTGCTACAACCTACATGTTGGGATTCCTAACTGGGGCTACATAACTTTATACGCACATCCCTCAAGTCACATGACGCCAATCATGCCCAACTCGTTACATAAATAAAGCCAACCCTACTCCACTTAGTGGCCTCAGGAAAATATCACCCCAACTCGTTTCTCTCTGCCTCTCACATATCCCAAATCAAACCGAGCCAGATTTTCTCACCGAACGACGCGACAATCAACTTAATAGTTTAGTCTGCTCACGGAATACAAGATTTGAGGCAATATGAAGGGCACTCGATTATCACACACCAAAGCTGACGGATCATAATCTTAATACCGACTTCCATCAACAGTTGACGGGGTTCTGGGCCACGATTTCACATGACCGTGCCATTGCTCTATATTCTGACTCTGCACTTGAACGGGAAACAACCCCTTATTTCTTACTCTTCCATGAGACTAGATTTCCATCAACAAAAACACATTAACCAAATGTGGATCTCCTATCTTCCTTGGACCCTACCTAATCAGCATCTGTGAAGCACTCAACCCTATTATGCCCATGATTACTATATAGAATAATCGCGGTCCCTGAGTCTCTTTCAAGTAACATGAATATGTTCCCATGTCGCTTCAATTGTCAATAAATGAGGAAAACATGTATCGACTTACAACACCGGGATCGAGTGTTCAATATCGCGACAAAGCTTATCAGAAGCGTAGCCTGCGCCTTCCCAACTAGTCTTCTATATCTCTCGTGATCCTCAAACAACTCGCCTCTCTAAGAAGGTGTACGCCAGAGCTATAGAAACCGCATGGCTTCGCTCCAATTTTCCAAATACCCGACTATAAATCAAGCACATATTTCCTTTGAGATAAGAAGATTCCATGTTTATTCCATATAACTTCAGGGACTTAAGGGATAAGATTCCTATAGAAGTCACTCCCAATGATAACAATATCATCCACATGCACCACCAACAAAATGATAATTGAATCGGAGTCCTAGGTTAATTAATTTACGATTTTACTTCCTTCATGAAAGCAAAATTTCAACTATTCGCTGAATTTATCGAACTGGCATACACTCGCCAAGCCATAACGACTTCCAAAGGCAACAAACCTTCCCAATCTCCTAAAAGCTCCAAATTTGGTGATTTGAGCTTTACTACGCACTACACGCTTCAACACCTCCCTCATGTGCACATGATCCTATACTCACATATTGAGAAATGTGAGTCCACATGGACTTTCAAATAAACACGGATTAAATCATATGAGAGTATTCTCAACCCGCACCTCCCGCCAAACCAAGCTCTGATACCATGTAGAAACAACCAAGCGAGAATTTGAGGAAAGAATTCCTTATGTTATTTTCATTGAATTAACGTGTATATATACTGGAGGGATAGTCTATATTTCCTAATCTGTTACAACTCTACATGTTAGGATTCCTAACTAGTATATATTTATATATATATATGTGGAATGACAGCAAAAATGTCTGCCAAGAGAGAATTGTTGATGCCAATGATTTCAGCCTATTTAGTCATGCACTTGTAAGTTGGAGTGTTTGGTAATGTGAAATGAGAAAAGAAAAGAAAGTTTTTCTTTATTGATTGAAAATATACAACACAGTATAAAGACACCTATATATATATATATACATAAAAGAATGGAATAAAAAAGAAACAAAATAAAGTGTAGTGCGAAATGGCGATAATATACACAAAAGGTAAGATAAACCAAAAATATCTGTATCATTCTAATATCTATAAGATTTCCCGTTTGAGCATATGCGCCATATACGCACTGCTCGTTATATAATGCTCTTATCCTAGGATTTATGAGAGACTTGGTGAGAATGTCTGCTAGTTAGTCACTTGAGTTGACAAAACTAGTAATCATGTACCCTGATGCGATCTTCTCTCGAATGAAGTTACAAACCACTTCGATATGTTTCCTGGGTCCTCTACGAAAGACGGATTACAGTTGCTTATTTATCACACACAAGCCTTCCACTGCTCATCTTTCCCAAATCAAGCTTCAAGAAACAATTTAACCATATTGAGCCACACACGCCAAAGACATAACTCGATACTCAGATTCAGCACTAGACCTGGCTACTACATCCTGTTTCTTACTCTTCCATGATATTAGATCGCTCCACGATACACAATATCCTGTGCTGTAACGTCTGTTTGCTGGGTGAGCTCCGTCTGGGGCCTGCAGATCACAATAACCAACGATTTGAGGCGAATTTTTGTTTTCATATAATACTCCTTGGCTCGATTTTCTTTTGATATAATGGAGGATACAAATCACAGCGTCCCAATGCTTGTCACATAGTGATTGCAGAAACTGACTAACTACACTCACTGGAAAGTAAGTGTCTGGGCGAGCGATGGTGAGGTAGTTCAATCTCCCTACTAGGCGTCGATATCTCCCTGGGTCCAGGTACAAACTTGACAATTGGATCCATAAGAGTGCTTACAGGCTTACAGTCTAGCATGCCAATTACCTCCAATATATCCAAGATATACTTCCTCTGAGACACAACCACACCAGATTTAGACTGAGCTATCTCAATCCCAAAGTACTTGAGTTTCCCCAAGTCTTGTGTCTAAAACTTGCTAAAGAGATGCTACTTAAGTTTCTAAATACCATCCTTGTCACTAACTGTTTTAACGATGTCATTCACATAAACAATCGATGGGACGCAGACCTACTCTAAGGGATGCATGACGATAGGAAGATGGGAATGTCCGATGTGCTCCGAGTCATACTAAACTCTTGTAACATGTGGAGCTAAACGCCAACCAAGCCTCGAGGGACCGCTTGAGACCAGATAAGGAACTACGAGCCCCCGCATACCAAAACCGTGACTCCCTCAGCAACAACAAAACAAGACTGCTTGTTCCATATACTTCCTCCGCAAGATCACTACGAAGGAATGCATTCTTGATGTCCAATTGATACAAGGGTCAAGAGTCATAAAGTGTACCTATAGAGACAAGAAGATGCATAAAGTTTCATCTGGCAACAAGAGAGAATGTTCATGTAAGCTTCCAGGGAATCCATATATTTGAGTATACCCCTTAGCAACCAAACGAGCTTTAAGGCGGTCCACCTGGCCATCCTAACCAATCTTAATTGTATAGACCTAACGACAACCAACAGAAGACTTGCCTATAGGTAAGGTACTAGGTCCCATGTGCCAGTAGAATGGAGAGCAGTCATTTCTTCAACCATCGCCTGTTTCCAGCCCGGATAAGAGAGAGCCTCTTACACAGATTTAGGAAGAGAAATATAAGACAAGGTGGAGATAAAGATAGAATATGGTGAAGATAAGCGGTGATAAGTCAGAAAGCTGTAAATAGGATGAGGGTTACGAGATGAAGGAGTACCTTTTCGAGTAGTAATGGGAAGATCATCAAGAGACGACAAGACTGACATCATGGAGCAAGGAGCCATAGGAGATGAGTCATGTGGAGGCTCGGTGTTAGTACGCGGACGACGAGTATAAACCTGCAATGGTCGAGGGGTAAATTGGAGGCGGAGATGAGGTATCCGAATGCAAAAAAAGGGTTGTGAGATAGACAATTTAACTAGAAGGGGGTGGTGGAACATAAGAGCTCGCAAAAAGCGTGACATCGACAGACAAAGTATCATACATCGTAGAGTAGTAAATTCATAACCTCAAGTAAAGTGGAGAATAACCGAGGAAGAAATGATTTCATGCTTGCCGAGAATATGGACAAAACATACACAACCAAAGACACGAGGGGGAAGGCAGAAGAGAGGTTGGTTAGGAAAAAAGCATTTTGAATTTATGGATTTGATCAGTGAAGATTTGATGATGGCATACGATCATTTAAATAACAAGAGGCTAAGGTAGCATTCCCCCAAAAACATTGAGGAACCTTATGATGGAGTAGGAGAGTGCATGTGGTTTCAAACTAGTCGATTCGCTTGACTCAAACACTCCATTATAAGCCGAGGAGTGCGCAAGAGGCTGAATGAAGAACTCGATTGCGACGAAAAGTAGAATATCCAAAAGATATTCCTCGCATTATCACTGGCTAGATACAAATTGGAAGATTAAACAGCTTAACTTCCGCATGGAACTTTTGGAAAATAGAGAATAACTAAGCTCGTTCATTAGAAATAGTCAAGTACAACGAGAATAATTATTTATAAAAGTAACAAATAATGTAACCCTGGGCGTGCACTTCAGTCCTAAAGCACCCAAACATTAAGAGTGGCACAAGCCTTCTATGATCTGTTCGCCGACTATGTTCATAGATCAGACATAACATCCTTCAATAATGACAAGACCACATCCATCACATAATGTAAAACTGGGAACTGAGGTAACTATTTTCAAACCTCGAAATATCGACATCAACCCACATTATGGAGAGTAATCCATTTAGTTTCAGTTTGCAAGAACATTTAAGAAGAATGGTGATTAATATAACTAAACCCACTTCTTTGGTATAGACTATTCCTTCCCGCACTAAGTCCAAAGAATGTGACAAAATTATCAGAAAATGTAATAAAACAATTAAGGTCACGAGTCAAAGTACTAATTAAAATCAGGTTAAAATGAGAATCGGAAATATAAAGGATAGAAGTAACGGGTACGGAAGGAAAAGGACATGTTGAACTAATTCCTTTAGCCATGGTTTGAGATCCATTAATTAAAGTAATCATGGGTAAAGGTGATGTAATAGTAAGGGGAAAAAAAGATTCATATTACCAGAGAGATTATCAGAGGCTCCAAAATCGAGAATCCATGGACCAAGTGATGAGGAATGTGTAAGACAAGCAGAGGTATTACAGGTATGGGCAACAAACGAAATGGATGCATATTTTGTTGCCTGAGTAAGGTGGAGGTACTCCTTATACTCGTTGGATGTAAGAATAACTCCCGAAGGTGTGGATGAGCTCCCTTTGACAACCATAGAAGTGAAAAACCAGCAAAATCAACTAAATTAGCAAGAAAACAAGAGTACCAAGGCTAAACACATTTGCTAAAAGAGAGAGAGAAGCCCCGAGGAGGGTGTTGTGGCTGCTCAAAAGCCAAGACAAATGAGCAAAACTGTAGAAGAGGACTCGTCTGAGACAAAAATGGGCAAAGATCAAGACGGAGGCTTCAAATGGAAACCAGGGAGACTAGGAAGCTTTGTCGCTGAGACGAGCTTAGTGGGAGTAGTTCGCGTCGAGGGTGAGTCACACGCCGCATTGCACGCTGGGGACAATCGCCGAGAAGGACACGTGCATGACGGCGCGTGTCGAGCCCCATCGCCGAGTCTCGCCTCTGGATAGGGATAAAGCGCCAATGAATCGACCGTGGGGTATCTCACGGTAGGGTCATGGGTCGAAAAGTACAATGGCGGTGAGAGGATCTAACGGTGATAGACTTTCGGAGCATGCTGTGACGAGATTGGAGCGATCAAAGTGAGACCACAACCACTAGATGGTATGCTGGAATTGAAAATACAGAAAAACCCTATATTACACAGTATAGAGACACCTATATATATACAAAAGAATGGAACAAAAAGGAAACAAAATAAACTATAAAAATGGCGAGACAAAGCATACTGTGCCAAGTAGGGAGATAAACCAAATAATATTTAGAGAATATTCTATGATTCTCAACAGGTAATATAAAAAGAAAATATTGATAACCTTGTGATATTCATACATGACAAACAGCAACTGAGTGGCATTCTCCAAGCAAAGTTGATTGACGAAATTACATATGCAACCATAGGGAAAAAGGTGGAACTTAATAGTTTTGAGTGAAATAACAATAATAACAATACATAGAAATGGTCCTTTCAAAAAAAAAAAAAAAAACAATACACAGAAATGGAAAATATAATTCATAATTGTCAATTATCCAAGATAAATGGATTCAAGTTGAACCTTTTTCATATATCCCAAATGCAACAATCCAGCCATTCCATTAACCCATGTGCTGATAACCACCAAATGGCAAGGGGCAGGGATTTGAGAAGCTCTTCATCTCAACCCATTCCAAATAATTTCAGATATATTTTTTATTTTAGTGTTTTTATTCTTGAGATGTATTAGGTGTAGATTTTTTTTATGTTGAATCCTTAAGAATGGGTAGACTTTGGGTCAAGATCTTCATCCTTACAATAAATTCATCAGCATTTTCAAAGCTCGGGGCTAAACTCAACCGATTTCCATATCATCAATTTGAATAACTAATTGAAGAGGACCAACAGAAGAACAAAAGGAGAAAAAACATTAAAGAAAATAAAGTCAAGTGTCTACGAAATGTCATACGTACGCCTTCCAAGTGGGAATATGGGGGTCGACGAGTTAAGATCTCTAACACAGTGCACCCCAGGCTCCATATATCAGCTGCAAGCCCATAGCCCTTATTTTTCCGGTTAACAACCTATAGTTACATAATGAAATCAAAAATTCAAACTATCTACAATAAACAAGAATAATTAGTAACCTCAAACTACATGTAATGCTTGAGCATGTTGTGCCTTATAACATAATGTAAATTTTCTAAATCATATGGATGCCTAGAATCAGAATCCCAACTGCCATATTATTTTTGAATAAAATGATGTACTGTTAATGAAAATTCATAGATCCATAGTTTTAACATCTTTATAGGGCTCAAAACAGTTCGAGAGTCCACATTCTGGAACTTAGCACCAAATATAATCCAAGATTCCAATAATATTCGACATAGTCAAATATGCTTCCAGAAGAAACTACCAAATATCCATTATTTCATGAAAGAAAGAAACAACAAAGTCAAAAAGAGTAAGGTAAATTGTTTGAATTTGAGCTCTGTTCCCAGAAATATTACCATGAGATTGTTTATCAATCAGCCAAAACATGCCATGGCCTGGCTATAACTTCATTATGAGTGATGCAAATGTCAATAACAGGTCCATCCAAATCAGTAATCAAGTGAAATAGAGGGTGTGTAGTTCTGTAAAGAAAAATTGTTAGGTTGTTCTAAAGGATGTGCCTAAGAGGATCCTAGGCTGCTTATTGAATTGGTAACATTTTGCATTTTGTATTTTGTTTGCTTTGTTTTGTTTTATATTTTTTTTGTTTGGTTGCTTGTTTGTATTTTTTTTTTGGGAGCATTTTTTCGTGGAATTATCAAACTTGATCACTTGAACAACGCAAGGACTGAATTGACACCATTTTTTTTTTCTTTTCTGATAAACAAAACCAAATGTGTTAAGAAATAAAAACAAGACAAGGACATCGGAAGTACCACAGATGTCCAAAAAATGAAAAGAAAAAAACCCCTCCCTTATCCAGAATCCAGCCACTCAATAAAATCAAGTAAACCTGAATTTATTGAACGTAAAATGCAAACAAGCGATGACATCAGCCAAAGGTCCATTATGTTAGAAGCCTAGATTATGTGGAGCTGTGAAGGCTCATATTCTATGGAACCTTAATCTGAGCAACAGCTCGAAAAAATAAAAACGAATCAATCAATTGATAGAAGGAGCTTTCCATAAAAAAAAAAGAAAAAAAAAAGAAAGAACTAAACTATTCCATAATTCAATTCAGTTTATATCACATTTTTTTTCTGAAGAAATCCTTATTAAAGATGGTCCAGGGACTGCATCACAAGCATGACGGATCACAATTGAAAAGTCTACTAACATCAGCAGTTGAGTAAATCTAGTTCTCAATCCAATACAGGAGTAACAGGACATGAACTTTTCATAAAATAAAGATATCAAAAAAGGAGAAAGCAAGCCAATGAGGTCTAGCTCAGTGGTTAAGGGCTAGGGAGGGCATAGGGAGGGGAGGGGACTAGGGTTCAAGTCTCATTGGGGACAAAATTGTGTACTTATCAAAAAAAAGAAAAAGAAAAAGTGAGGAAGCAAACCTCTGGGGCCATCCAAAATACCGTCCCCTTACAAGATTTTACATCATTCAATTTGGTTGCCTGAGAAGATAAACAACCAGAAATATTATGTCACATCATTCAGCAATGAGAAACAACAGAGATTGCAGCTCTATGAAGGAAATAACCTTTGCCAATCCAAAATCTGCAAGTTTTACAGATCCATTTACATCCACCAATATATTAGCACCTTTGATATCCCTTGAAAATGGAAGACAAAGGATTAGTCTTAGTACAAAAATAAAATAATCTGTAATGAAGAAAAATATATAAAAAAATTGAGCTTTACGAGTCTTCCTGTCATACATAAAAGAACTCAGTTCTAAGCAATGGTGGGCCTCTCATGCTTCACAGTCCAACTTTAGCTTTGGTGGGAGGTCACTCCATGGCTTTTGTAGGTGGGTCCAAGGAATGAGATATTTTAGTCAATAAGTTAGCGATGAAGAGGGTGGGGAGACACATGCTAGTAACCAAAGCGGGCATGTTTTGTTGCTTGGTCAAAGAGGTGAGCTAAATGGTGCAATGCATGCGTTGAGTGAGGAAGGGGATTTTTTTTTTTCAATAGATAACCACAGCAAAAAATAGACAGCCACACCGTATACAGGGAGTATACAAAGCAACCCTCAATAAGAGGCTAACCACTCCAAAAAACCCAAGAGGGAGGAAGCCTCTTCCCCTAAATGCCCCCTATTCCAGCTCCACAAATTATAAACAAAAGAATGCCTTAATCTCTGTACAGCTAAAGACCCTTCTTACAGCTAAAGACCCTTCTTTAAATGCTATATGATTCATCTCCTTCCAAACAGACCAGAAAACACACGGGACAGAATTCCAAGCCTTCTTCCTCTTCTTGCCCACAAAAGAACCCTTCCAGCTAGTAACAACCTCCTTAACCGTCCTGGGAAAGACCCAATGAACACCAACTAATGAAAAAATGATATCCCAAAGAGAGCTAACAATAGGACAGTGCAGCAAGATGTGGTTAATTGTCTCTTCTGTGCATCCACACAGAAAACATCTATTAGGAAGTTGTCAACCCCTTCTTCGCAACTTGTCAAGGGTTAGAGTCAAGCCCCGCGCTGCTTCTCACCGTAGAAGACTGTTTTTGTAGGGGCGCAAGGCACCTAAATGCCCTTATCCAGGAAGGGGGATTAGAGCTAGGCCGGATCCCAAAGAGAGCTAACAATAGGACAGTGCAGCAAGATGTGGTTAATTGTCTCTTCTGTGCATCCACACAGAAAACATCTATTAGGAAGTTGTCAACCCCTCCTTCGCAACTTGTTAAGGGTTAGAGTCAAGCCCTGCGCTGCTTCTCACCGTAGAAGACTGTTTTTGTAGGGGCGCAAGGCACCTAAATGTCCTTATCCAGGAAGGGGGATTAGAGCTAGGCCGGATCACTTTGTAAGCTTCCCTCACAGAGAAAGGTTCACTTTTAGCCCCTTTCCAAACAACTCTATCCATCTCTAAACTGACTGCTTCCTTCTGCAAAGCCTTTAACAGATTACAACCGGGTTACATTCCCAATCATTAAGGTCTCACAAACTTGAGATTCCAACTTCCCTGAACAACTGCCCGATCCCACACCTCCGCCATTGATTCCTGTTTGTTGGCAGCTAAATCAAACAACACAAGGAAGGAAAGACTAAAAGCTGAAGAGCCACCGCACCAATGATCAGTCCAAATCTGATTCTGCTACCATTACCAACTCTGAACATCCAATGCTTGAGTGAGGAAGGGGATTCAGTCTCTCAAAGGGTAATGGGGTAGTAGCAACGGATTGTACAAAGGGGAAGGAAGGTTTAACTGTTGTTGAAGTTAGTGGGGCCAGACCTGTGAAGGAGAGGAGTGTCAATGGGTTTGTGGGTGTGGGTGTGGGTCATGGGACTTCAAGGTTTAGGCCACTTTTCTTATGATCCCATTTTAGCATGCCTTTAAAGAGCACATGATTTGGGCTTTTATGGAGCAGAATGCGGACTCATTAGTAAAGCCTAGTTTGGAATAGGTCTCTTTAGGGCTTAGAGACAATAGCTTAGTCTTGTGCTCTATTGGAGAAGTAAGGGTGATGCCTTCGCATGCCTCACTCTTTGATGAAGCCCTTCATGATGAAGCTTCAAGGTTTTTAGATGCTGCAGACAATGGCCCTGTTGATGGCAGCAAGGTTCCATTTTGTCCTCATCTCTTCACCTCCTGCTAATTGAGGGTGCTCATGGAGGAAGAAGCAAGATTTTCAATAGAATGCCTCACTTATAAGTCTTCAGCTCCAAATGGTTCAATAGGGGAAAAAAAAATTTTCATCGGCGTTCTCTTCGTCCAATGATGAGAGTTGTTCTTTGGGGAGGACCAATCATTTGATTTTTGGAAGGAGAAGGACAAGGGTTTTTTAACAAGATGATTACAAGCATTTGTGTATATTATCTAGCCGGGACAGGGCTACAGAATCCATTCAGAACCAACATGAGACTACAAAGTCTGCATACGGGGAGGAGAGTAGTGGGGAGGGGGCTAAGGGTTTTGAGAGCCCTAGTAAAGGCTTCTTTTTTTTTTTCTTTTTTTTTGATCGATAAAAAACAATATATAGATCAAAAGAACCAAGAGGTTCCAAAAAGTACACAAGAAGTGAAAAAGAGGGAACCAAAAGGAAACAAGAAGGAAACAAAACCACCCCCAACTAAGGGTTGTCAACCCTACGTGCACCCTAGCAAGGCTAAAAAATCCATAAAAGAAGTCTTGTTAACAACACTATACAAATCTGTCCAATTCATCAGATTACTCAAAAAATTAGATTTAATTTTTTGAGCATTGGTAACCCCGTTATCAAGACCACCCTATTTCTTCCCGCCTATAAAGTTTCAAATGTGCATGAAGGAGCAAATCATCCATATTTTTTTCGTTTTTTACCCATACGTGTTCTTGCCAAGCTAAGAGGGTATGCCTCGACGTATCACTTGAAAGACCCAAGTGGTTCCAACTATTGTCTGAAAGAGAGCCCAAAGCATCCTGGCAGCCTTGCAGGATTAACAAATGATCTATAGTCTCTTCGTCCTCTTCACAAAGGCAGCATCTGTTCGCAAGAGCTCTTCCGCGACGTTTAAGCAGATCCAAGGTCATCACTTTTCCCTAGGAGGCCTCCCCAAGCGAAAGCTACACTTTGGGGCGGAATCGCAAAGATTCCAAAATGGCGGAAAGGAAAATCAAAGTCGACTGAGGGGTCTAAACCATTATACATGGTCCTGATTGAAAAATTGCCAAGACTAGAGCCCTTCAGCAAGAGTTTGTCCTCAATCACAAGTTTGATTTTCTTCTAGTGGATAAAGGAAAGGAATCTACCCACCTCCTCCATCTCCCAATCATTAAGGGGCCTTAAAAAGGTTGGAGCCCAACCCCCTTCCTCCCTCAATTGGTTCCATAGATCAGACACCATGGCATCTTTTTGCACTGCCAAGGAAAACATAGAGGGGAACAAGGAACACAACGCCCCCTCACCACACCAAACATCTTTCCAAAATCTAATCCTCCTACCATCACCTAAGGAGAAGGCAGAATTTTGGAGGAAGAGAGGCCATTCTTTTCTGATTTCCTTCCACAAACCGACACCAAAGCCACCCCTAATACACCACGCTGTGTGCAAATTTCTGAGTCTCCCATATTTGCGACTCACAACCTTTCTCCAAAGGGCATTCCTCTCATTTGCAAACCTCCAGCTCCATTTGCATAAAAAGTCCTTATTTAGCCAAGAGAATTTTCTTAGACCTAAACCCCCTTTTTTCTTCTCTGAGCAAACCATGGTCCATGTAACGAGATAAGGCTTCTTCTCGAGGCTACCCCCACCCCACATAAACTGTCTTTGAATTCTCTCCAATCTAGAGCAAATCTTTTGAGGCATGCGAAAGAGGGATAAGTGATAAATTGGAAGGCTAGACAAATTACTACAGATCAGCGTAATCCTTCCACCCTTAGAGGTATACTACATCTTCCATGAGGCCAACCTTTTCCGAAACCTTTCTTCAACCGAGTCCCAAACCCCTATAGCCTTGTGGGGGGCTCTCCCAAGGGGAGACCTAAATAAGAGGAAGGAAAGGACCTGATCCCACAACCGAGCTCCATAGCTAACTCAACGACATTGTCAACTGGCCCTACCGAAATAATCTCACTCTTGCTTAAGTTAATTCTCAAGTCCGACATCGCTTCAAACCACATTAGAGTCCAACTCAAAAATTTCATTTGGTCTTTGTTAGGTTCGCAGAAAAGAAGGGTGTCATCTGTGTAAAATAAATGGGAGATGACCTCCCCCCTCCCCTCCCCTGATTGCAACCCTGCTACCATAGCTGAGCCCCATCAACCGCATGTTGTATCAAAGAAGCCGAGCCTGATGCCAATCACAAAAAGGTAGGGGGAGATAGGATCTCCCTGTCTCAAGCCTCTCGAGCTCTGGAAGAAACTAGTAGGAGAGCCATTGAATAGGACTGAAACCCATCCTGTCCATAACCTGGAAAACAAACTCCCAACTGATGTTATTGTAGGCTCTTTCAATATCCAATTTACAAACCAGACCACTCTCTTTTTTTCTCAAAATTGAGTCCACAACTTCATTGGCAATAAGGACCGCATCTAGGATCTATCTTCCTTCAACAAATGCATTGAGCTTTAGGACATGATCCTGCACTCTATGACCCTTTATCCTATTGGCTAAAACTTTTGACATAATCTTGAACAGACCTCCCACTAAGCTGATAGATCTTAGATCTTTGAAATCTTCCACATTCTGTTTCTTGGGAATTAAAACCAAGAAGGTGGCATTTAAACTTTTAACAAATTTGTTCCTCGGGTCAGAACCTTTCAAGAATCCAATCACCTCATCCTTAACAAAATCCCAACAGAAGATCCAGAAAGCTATAGGAAAACCATCAGGACCAGGAGCTTTGTCCCCGTTAAGTTCAGAAATTGCTGCCTAGATTTCTTTCTCCGTGAACGCTTCCTCCAACTTAGAAACTTCCTCAAGCCCAATCACGTTAAGAGGGAGCTAAGGGAGAGGAGGGAGCCAACAGTCTGCGGCTGTAAGCAGACTTTGAAACGCTTCCACCAGACCTTTCTTAATTTCATCCTCCTTATCTAAGCTCCTGCCATTAATGCTCAGATTTTGGAGAAAGTTTCTTCTCATGTGGGCGTTTGTCATCTTGTGAAAGAAGCTTGTGTTTTTGTCCCCTTCTTTTAGCCAGGTTTCTTTGGATTTCTGTCTCTAGGAGATCTCCTCCATAAGAGCCCAGCTCTTAAAATCATCTTTGGCCTTGGTTCTTTCCTCATGTTCCTCTAGGCCCAACTCCCTATCCTTCTCAAGATCGTCCCAATAAGACACTCTCCGTAAAGCCTCCAACTTCTTGGCCTCGACTCTACTAAAGACCTCTATGTTCCAAACTTAGATGCCTTAAATCCTTCGCCTGGGCGTTTAAAATAAACCTGTGAAGAACTAAGGAAAAAGACTAGACTTTGCCACCACCCTTTCAGAATTTCTTTGAATCCCTCATACTTTAACCACATAAGTTCAAACCGGAAAGGAGAAGGTCCTGTCCTGATTCCGTCGCTATCCAACAGGATGGGAAAATGGTCAAAAATAGGCCTAGGCAAGCATCTCTGAACAAATTTTTATCGAACTTGGCATTTTCCCAATCTAAGTCACCAAAAATTCATCCAAATTTAACATGGCCCCACCGTTTCGCCTCCTCCAAGTAAAAGGGCCCCGTTTTGTGATATCACCTAAGACCCAACTCGTTAATAAATTCTGAAAACACTCTCATAGTTGAAGAGATTCTACCACCTCTAGATCTCTCAGTAGGAGATAGGATCTCGTTAAAATCCACTCCTAAGCACCAAGGATCATTCCACAAGCCTCTGATCGAACTGAGCTCTTCCCAGAAGATTTCTTTATGTCTCCTCTCAACAGGACCGTACACCCTAGTAAACATCCACAAAAAGTCCTCCTCCACTATTCTAAACACGCAAGACAATGAATAGCTGCCATACTTGAACTCCACCAGAAATAATCTTCTTTTATCCCATAACAGCAGGATGCCCCCTGCAGACCCCACCGCATCAAGAGTTTTCCAGTCCAAGAACCTACCCACACCAATGCTATGAACCAAAGCTTTATTCATCCACTGTAACTTGGTTTCTTGCAGGCAAACCAAATCAACCCTTTGAGACCTGATAAAATTCCTGATGACCTTCCTTTTTTCAAGGTCATTCACCCCTCTAACATTCTAAGAGAGGATTTTTACCTTCATCTTAACTCTTCTTTAGTAATGGGACACTCTCAAGCCGCCCCTTCTTTAATTTATCCCTCCTATTATAATTAATGGAACTAACCAACTTCTTTAGTTCCCGCTCGCATCTAGTGGTTGTCACTATCCCCTTCTTTTCATTTTGCTGCCTCCATTTTTCTCAGCAAACCTAGAATCTCCTTCTCGAAGCCCAAGGTAGAAAAACCCAAGAATTCAACCAAACAACTATCTTCCCAATTCTCAAACACCAAGCCCTTCAAAGACTTGGGTTGAACCTTCTCCGTTTGTTTCCTATCCTCCCTTACATTCTCCTCCGTCCGACCATCGCCTAGAATTTTCCGCAACTCATCTGTCCCATCGTCGCCACCACCCTAAGTGGTTCCAAGTCGGCGTATCAAGACAACCTAACCCCTGTAGCCTGTAAAGAGCTCCCTTGTGTGAACCGTGGGTCGGCCGAAAAATCGCAGAAAAGAGTAGGAGGGGATTGTTCAATAAGGCTTTCCACATACCTGAAAGCGTCTCGTCGACCCTCTGCTCTCTCCTTCCCTCTCCTCCTTATGCCTCCCTTACATGCTACTTTTTGAAAAAGAAGTGGAACTGGTAATCGTAGTCGAAGATCAGCCGACTCCAGAAATCTCCAAAGGCCCCCGAGTGGCTCGCCTAAGGTTAAACCAAGCATGCCTGCTCAGCTGGGAGCTTGGCTCGACCATGATGCACTGCATCACTAGCCTGGGCTGGTTTGGTCCGACCGCTTTCCCTATGGATAAGGGCCCGATTCGCCCACCCTTCGCGAATTTGATTCAAATTTCCTGGACTGCCTTTGTTAGCTTGCTTCTGTGGCTAAGCAACCGACCGTTTCGCCCCGATGTGACATCCTCTATCCCATCAATCTTCTCGTCGCACCCAAGACGCCCCACGCCTCCCGCGTGTACCTTCTCTCTTCGCCTCTCCCCACGCCTGCCCCCTCGCGCCATCACAGCTTAAGCCAGATCTAACGGAGGGTTGGATTTCCCACCAAAGTTGTATTTTGTAGCTACTCTATCCTTTAGTCACTTCTACGTATGGAGGCGGAGTTTTCCCGTTTCATTTCACCCGGATTCTAACCCAACGGAAATCGAACAAGAATGTCATGTCTTCATCCATGGCCAAAAAGCCACCGCAGTGATCACCGATTCTTCTCGTGACGGGGCGACCTGATGCAGGGTGCGCCGCAACCCCATCAACCGACTCCAAGCCACCCCCTCAAAATTTCTCTCATGATCCAGCTCCATTTCTGGCAGAAATATAGAAAAAACCCCCTAAATTTCTTGTACCACCTCTGAGAATCCTTTCAGATTCTTTTTTATTGTCAAATTCGAATAACCAAAGCCATTTTCCCATTTCCACAACATTTAAACTGCCTCTGACTTCCCAAGCGTATCATACTCGCCCCTTAATGGACTTTAACTCCTGCACCGACAAGATTCCTCCTCCCCACCATCCCAATTGCATAAATGATAAACTCAGTCTCTCTCAGCTTTCTTCCCCCACAAGATTCGATTGCCTCCCAGGCTCCATGCTCTTCCCCACTATCGTTTCTCGCAAAGGACTTTATGATCAAGAGCTTTTCTCTTTTTTTTAAATTCGATCCCAAGGGTACCATTTTTCTGTGGCCTTTTTTCAAGGTCCCTCTCGAGTCCCCCTCCCAAACTTCTGAGTTTCTCTAATAACAACTTCCAACCCTTCAAAAGACCTTTCGCTTCTCCGGGTGCCATAAGGTAATCCACTTGGTTCCCATCCCCGGACTGCATGATCATGAAAGATCTGGGGCGTTGTTCGATCGCCTCTACTAAGAATTCCTTCCAGCCTCCTCCCATTTGGCAACCATTCTAGTCACAGGCAATATTTTCACAAAGCAGCAATCATCTTCAAATTTAATATCTGTGAAGAGATGAAGAATGAGAAAAGAGAAAGGGGAGGGACGAGGAAGTTAGGACTAGAAGCTTGAGGAGTTTGCGGGAGGGAGTGAAAGGAAGAGACATAAAAAAGGTTCAAAAGTTCCTATGAAGGGAGATTGAGAATACATCAAATGGAGATGGAATTCTTTGCACAAAGGGAAAGAATGCAGTGGCTGGGGAAAGAAATAGTTTTCCTCTTATAATTCATTCCTTTATAGAAATAAAATGCGTGAACTAGGGAGTAAAGAGGTGGACAGGGATACAAATGAAGACCAGTATTCAAAATACAAATTGATGCATATGCAGTAAACTGCATGACGCAACTCAAATGGAGATGGTGTTCCTTGTAGTTAATATACAAATGAAGTTGCTATAGGATAAACCAAGTCAAAACTTGCAATATAACAAATGGTAAACTTAATGAGAGGAATGACTTATAAAGATAGATCGTCAAGACAAATAGCTGATTAGGATATACTGTGCCCTACACTTAATTATCACTCAAAATGTTAAGTCCATCGAACAACCTCAAGATACTCTCCCAAGGCTTTGAATAGAAATTAGTCTCATTATAGTTAAGTAGAAATGAGCATGATTAACATCCATGCCCTTAACTCCTTTCCCCATTTTGCTCTTTCTGAAAGAGGACAGAAGTGATTATCATGTGGGACAGTATAAATCTGTTATCAGAGATGAGCATATTTCCTCTGTGTGTGTGTGTGTGTGTGTTCCCTTGTCCATTCGTAGCTAAATCTGGCCTATTTCTGGCATCATGACACTGTAAGTATAAAATCATCAATCACTCTAATTAGAAAAATGATGTAAAACAAAATATCAAACAATCAGTAACTCTAATTAGCAAATGGCAACAACTACACTATCCAATAAGACTGAGAATTTCAATTTGGAAACACTGCAGCAAGGATGAGAAAATAAATAAATAAATAAAACAAATAACAGGAAAACAACCACAACAGAGTGAACTGATTTTCTCTAAGAAAGCAAGCTACGCATCCAGGTAATGTGTAGCTCATGCATATTCATTCAGCATCTTGGTGGTTAAGGCAAGAAAATGGAAATAATCAAAACATGTTCAGAGCAATACATTAAAAAGAAATGCTGAGAAAACAAGAAAACACAAATAAATGAACAGATATATATGAACAAATAATTAAGCAATAAGATCATTTGTCTCACCTGTGAACTACATTTTGCTCATGTAGATATTTCAAACCATTTAAAATCTGCCTTGTGTAGGCCGAGGCTTGGGTTTCCCGCAAATCATACTTTTGATAGAGATTTAAAAGTGAACCTTTTGTCACAAGCTCAAGGAAGATATATAGTTTAGAGTTATCCTGGAAAGATCAAAAGCATGAAGAAGGAAAATTAGAGCCAGATTGTGAAGGATGAATTTTTATTTTTTTGATAAGTAAAGAGCAAGATTGTGAAGGAAGAAATACTTAAATGAAGACATGAAAGAAACAAATTTCCCCAAAAGAAAAAGAAAAAGATTGTCTATAGATCATTTACACAGTGAATTATACAACACATGAGTGGATGAAGGCCATGAGATGGTCCTTTTTTGATAGGCAATGATAATATTGTATAAAAAAGCATCCGAAGAAACATTGCACCTAAGGTGGACATGACACTTTTTGGGGGTGTTAAAGGCATGATATTCATATTAAATCAAAATCCTACAAGCTTGAGCTTTTAGGATAGTTGATCGTTTAACATGGTATCAGAACATGGTTTGACAAGAGGTCCTAGGTTTGAACCACCTCTTTGCAATTTATTCCCCATTGTTGATTTGTGTTATAGTAAGTATCATACTTCTTCTAATTGGTTACAACCCTGCGTCCAAACTTCCTAATCAGTACAATCCTATATATATTATGATACAAACTATAACAATTTGAAGAAAGTCCATGGAGGACTCTATTTGATTCATTGAAGCTGCAAAATGGTGTGAGTACATATGAGGGTGAGGCATGATATTCATATTAAATAATCATAAACCCATTAAAGAGATTGATGGTTTTGTCAGAGCTTAGGGATGTGAGAACGATCATTTTTACAGTTCAGAGTGATCTAGTTGGTTTTTCCATGTTGTTCTCTTGGCTTTTATTCCATCTTTGAACACATTTTGTATTCTACATATGTGCATGGTTGCATCCTTTCCTAAGGCTCTGTTTGGAACCCGAGAAGTACAAAGGAAAGAAAATAGAGAGGAAAATTGGAAGGAAAGAAGATTTGAAGGAAAATAAAAAATAGGTTATATGTTTATTCAATCATTTTATTTGTTTGGCTAGTGTTATAGCATATATCTACTTTACATATAGAGTTGTAACCTATTAGGAAACTTGTCTTATAAAGTTGTAATCTATTAGGAAGGTTAGATAGGTTTTTGTGTATATATTTATATTCACAATGGATCAATGAAATTTATAAGGAATTCTTTCCTCCAATTCCTCTCTTTGATTCTCTCTACATGATATCAAAGCATAGAAAGATTAGGGTTAGGGTTTGTGAGTCTAGTAATTACTGTATTGTGAGAATTGGTGGGGTTTTGTTCGATCACGTCAATTTTACCACAGAGTTCTCTAGAAGCAACCGTCGACGTCAGATCCCTTGTTCCCATTGGATTCTCTCTGTTCAGTGGCAATTTTTAGGTGACCAAATGTCAGACCAACGACAACTCCGGCGGATGCTTTGGGGTCCCTCTTTAATCCAGGGTAGCCAGCTCCATAGGCATTCCAGCTCATCATGTTTTCTTCTCAGTGCTTAGTTCTTATCGTGGGTGTTCACAGGCGAGTGGATCGATGTTTGACGCCTCTACCCACGATATACTCGCGAAAAATTCTACGTTCTCTCTTTCTGTAGTTATGAAAAATGACGCCTCTTTTTATATGAGCATTCAGTTTTCTGCAGTTCTTCCATATCTGATTTCTTAAAGATTAAGACGAGGTTGTTATGGTTTTTTGTTTGTCCATTCGAGGTGGTGTTTTTTGTCAGAACGGTCTATTTCTTACAAGATCTAGCCACCACGTATTTTAGAATTTAGGCTTGTTCTGTAGTTAAATCTGCTTCTATGATTAACAGACACCCTCTTGAGGAAGTTATGTGTGATGCATAATCTAGGACATGTACACAAGAATTATAGGAAGTTATAATAAATGATTTCAGTACATTCATTATTAAATCTGCTTGGGTTTGCATACGCCTTCTGTCTTTCTTTTTCTCGTCAGTCGGGTAAAACCAGCATGTTTTATTTCCTCATTCCTCACTTAGGTCATTGACCTCTGAAGCCACCGTCATGACAAGTAATTCAAGTTTATTTACTAGGACTGGTCTACCACTTCTGCCTGGCATTGTACCTCACGGATATTATTGACATCTTGTGTCCTTGGATTAGGAACAATTCATCCAACTTCTCTAATCACTTTGACCTTTGTTCTGAGTTTACCATAATTCTCTTTTAATTTAATTTATGTGAGTAAACTCAATTGTACACTTCATTGCAGCATCTCATTCTTTCCTGATTATTGTTTGATTCATGATCTTTTGACGAAGCGGATTATTGGTAAAGTACGCGAATCTAGGGGTCTCTACATCCTTGAAACAAAGGTATCAAAGTTTGTTGCTTGTTCCGGAGACGTCCTTAGAATTACATTGTCGTTTGGGTCATCCTTCTTTCTCTTTGTTAAAGAAGGCATATCATCAGTTTTCTAGCCAATCCTCATTGAACTGTGAGTTGTGTCAATATGCTAAGTTTCATCATGTGCATTTGAGTCCTAGAGTCAATAAACGAGCTTCTGCTCCTTTTGAGTTAGTTCATTCTGATGTTTAGGTTCCTTGTCCAATTATGTCTCTCACTGGGTTTAAAGATTTTGTTACCTTTGCAGATGATTTCTCTCGTATCACTTAGCTTTATTTAATGAAAAGTCACTCTGAGGTTTTTTCTCATTTTAGTCCCTTTTACGCTGAAATTCAAACACAATTTCATGTCACTGTTCAAACATTGAGAAGTGATAATGCTAAGGAATGTTTGTCGGAACCTTTTCAGTCCTTCATGTTACAACATGTGATTCTTCATCAAATCTCATGTGTTGATACACCCTCTCAGAGTGGGGTATCTAAGAGAAAGAATAGACATCTTCTTGAGAATGCTCAGACCCTTTTGTTCCAAATGAATGTCCCTAAACACTTTTGGGACGATGCAGTTTCCACGACTTGTTTTTTAATTAAAAAAAAGCCCTCATTGGTTCTTAATTGGGCCACTCCTTACCACGATTGTTTCAAACCTTTTGGTTGTTCTGTGCTTCAAGGTATTTGGATGCACATGCTTTGTTCGAGATGTCCGTCTTCAAGTCTCTAAACTTGATCCGAAGTCCTTAAAGTGTGTCTTTGTGGGATATTCTCGTGTTCAAAAGGGGTGTAGGTGTTATTATTCCACTCTTCGACGTTACCTTGAGCCTACTGATCTTACATTCTTTGAGACTACCCCGTTTTCCCTTTCTATGGTTGTTACTAGTCAAGGGGAGGATGATGATTTATTAGTGTATGTTGTTTCCTTACCGGCTCCACTAGCTCCTACTCCAGCTCCCATTCCTGTCAAACCTCCCATTATACTCAAGTATATTCTCGGCGCCAAAACCCTTCAGTCTCAGTCGGCACCGCTACTTCATCGCCGGATCCTAGTGCAGGCGATGATCTTACGGTGTTACTGCGTAAGGTAGCGTTAATGTGCTCACCTAGTCTCTTCGTTTGTTCCCTATAACCATTTGTCGTCTTCCTTTTGTTCCTTTATTGCATCCCTGGATTCTATCTCTCTTTCTAACACTATCCATGAGGCTTTATCTCACCCTGTGGGTGTGGTGTTATGGTGGATGAAATCGACACTGGGTAACTGATAGTACGTAAGAGGCTGGTGCGCTACTGCTTGGAAGAAGACTATTGGTTGTCGTTGGGTGTTTGTCGTAAAGTTTAATCTGATAGATTGCATTCTTTAGATTGAAGGCGTGCATTCTTCAGAGTATCTTCCGAACTTATGGCGTTGATTATTCTTGTACTTTTTCTCTTGTAGCTAAGTTGACATATGTTCGTCTGTTTATTTCTTTTGCTGCTTCTTATGATTGAGACTTGCTTCAACTTGATATCAAGAATGTCTTTCTACATGGAGACCTTCAGAAAGAGGTTTACATGGAGTAACCTCTAGGGTTTGTTGCTCAAGGGGAAATAGGGAAGGTGTGTCGTCTTTGGAAGTATTTGTATGGTTTGAAACAGAGTCCCCGTGCGTGGTTTGGTAAATTCAGCCAAGCGGTTGAGGAATTTGGCATGCAGAAGAGTAAATTTGACCACTCTGTCTTCTATAGGAACTCTAGTTCAAGTATCATTCTGTTGGTAGTGTATGTGGATGATATCATTATCACTGTGAGTGACTCTAAAAATATCTCATCTCTTAAGTCCTTTCTTCGCAGCCTGACTCCATGCAAAGGACACTACGAATACTAAGATACTTCTTGGGCATTGAAGTTAAAGCGAAGCAAGCGTATGTCTTATCTCGAAGGAAATATGTGCTTGTCTGTATGCAGAAGCTGGAAAGTTAAGGGGTAAAACCTACGGTTCCTATGGCTCAGTACACCTTACTAGAAAGCGAAACATTTGAGATCTGAGAGATATAGAGGCTACTTGGGAAGCTGAAATGCCTTACGATGTGAGGCCACGATGCGCATACTTTGTTAGTGTTATGGCAGAACATATGGCTACTCAACGAGTTGATCGTTGGAAGGCCGGATGTAGAAGAGATTCTATGTTACTTGAAATGAGCCCCGAGACATGGTATTTTATACAATAATCATGGGAATAATAGACTTGAGTGTTTCATGGATGCTGATTGGGCAGGATCTAAGGAGCACAAGAGGTTCACTTTAGGATACTGTGTATTTGTTGGAGGGAATCTAGTCTCATGGAAGAGTAAGAAACAGATTGATCTCTATCGATCTAGTGCAAAGTCTGAATATAGAGCGATCATTGAAGAGCAAGAAACAAAGTGATGTCTATCGATCTAGTGCAGAGTTTGAATATAAAGTGATGGCACAGTCCCCATGTGAGATTATGTGGCTTCATCAACTCTTGATGGAAGTCGACATTAAGACACCAAGTCTGACGAAACTTCTGTTTGTGACAATCAGGTTACCGCTTCATGTTGCCCGTCAGGTATTTCATGAACGAACTAAGCATATTGAGATAGATTGTCATTTCGTTCGTGAGAAAATATAACTCGGCTTGATTTTTACAAGATATATGAAGACTAGAGAACGATTAGGTGATATCTTCATAAAGACTTTAAATGGAGACCGAGTTTGTTATCTATGTAACAACTTAGGCATGACTAATATTTATGCTCCAACTTGAGAGAAGTGTTATAGCATATACCTACTTTACATATAGAGTTGTAACCTATTAGGAAACTTGTCTTATAGAGTTGTAATCTATTAGGAAGGTTAGATAGGCTTTTTGTGTGTGTGTGTGTGTGTATTCACAATGGATCAATGAAATTTACAAGGAATTCTTTCCTCCAATTCCTCTCTTTGATTCTCTCTACAGCCAGAGACTCCCCCTTGTTTACTCCTTGTAGACTTTTGGCTAGCCTTCCTAGTTTTTTTTTTTTTTTCCGATGAAAGTTAGCTTTTTGCCTATCAAAAAAAAAATTCAATCATTTTGTTTGTTTCTCTCCATCATATAAGGACTAAGAAATTTTTTAAAAAAAGTAAAATTTTAAGGAATTTTGATTATATTTGATATTTTTTTTAATTTTTCACGATAAAACCAAACATGAAAAAATCATTTTCTTTAGTATTTTTTTTCTTTCCCTCATACTTTTTGGGTTCCAAATGGAGCCCAAGGCTTTTAACATATATATTTATGTAGGGTACACAGGACGTATAGAATAAGCGTTGAATGATGAATAAGAACTATCACTCTTAGCAAGAACCCAACCAATCAACAAAATCAATTAGTGACTTTGAGTCTTCATCTATGTAGATCTTTAGCCACAACAAGATATCACTAAAGGAAGGACTCACATAAATCTACCACCTAATCATCTTTTGAAGAAGCTAAATTATACAAAGCTAGGAGTAAAGGCATAAGGTTCCATCCCCACACTACTTAAACTACAAAACTTCCCTCCTCTATTTCCTTGTAAAGAAGCAATTCTACCACTAGGATATATCGCTTAGACTCAAGTGCGGGGGTCACGTATTGGTACATATCTAAGAGTCGGATTCGTCAATTCTCAAAATTGGAATACAGGGATACAGATGATAAGAATCCAAATTTTGGATACAGGTGCAGGGGGTGTTGTTTGACAAAAATAAAGAAATTTTATACCTTCATATGAAAAAGAATACTTTATTTAGCTTTGATTTTTTGTATTTCTATTTTTTTTTTTTTTTTTTGGATGGAATTCTATTATATTTTGTTAAAATTTAAGAGTTCCCAATAATATTCTTATTTCCAAAGATGGGAATCTTAATCCCTTTAAATGCCATCTCTTCCCAATGTTAAATGCACTGATAATAAAAAAATTAAAACGAACAATTTTTATTTAATATAAAATTAATAAAATAGTAGTAAAATTAGGGTAATTGATAGGTTAGGTGTGCATTTTCTCTTCCCAAAGCTTCTAAAGTCACATTGGTAAATGTATAGAAGGCAAATCGGTACTCTGCAAGTCTCTTCACTGCCTGATGCTTTTCTTCTTTTCCCTATGCTTTTCTTTAGACCTTTCTCCTCTCTCTTCTCTTTCCAGTTCCACCATGGAAGCTTAGCCGGTAGGAACCTATGTTCTCTCTCTTTTTGCTAGCTTGGATTCTTCTTTTTTATCTCTTTTTCATCTCTTTCTTTTTTCTTCTCTTTACAGATGTTTTTCTCTCTTTTTTCTCCATGGATGGATTCTTTATTTTCTTCATGGAAGCTCTGTAGATGTTGATTGTACAAAACAGTCGGACTCATTTTTCCCATGGAGTATCCGAAACGAATTCCGCACCCGTATTTGTGTCTTGTCGTGTCGACACGGATGCTTCAGTGATTTTGAAGAGTCTGAGCATCACAGATACTAGAAAAATCCCAAGCCTGCCAAACTGCTTTCCATAACCCAACACTTTGGCCTTCCCTTATGTTACATGATAACCATCCCCCTTCTCCCTCCGCATATTTTCCATTATTAACCAGTCTATATAGAAAGCTCCCATTTCTGATTCTTCCGGCAAATATTTCTCTCTTGGCTCCATAGAAATCTTCAAATATCCTCTTTTTAAAATCCTAAGGGCTCATTCAATTAATTGTCATCTATACTTGGGAATGAAAATACATCTCCAGAAATATAATGGATATAAGATGTTTATTTGACCTATTAAAAAATATTAGTTTTCCACTCTTTCTTTTTTCTTTTTTCTTTTTTTAAGTTTCCATTCCTTAATTATGAGAAAAAGCAATATCCTTCCATAGTTAAACCTGCAAAGCCCAAACAAAATGCACCCTAGAAGTATGTACCCGTATATGCATCAGAAATAAAGTTCATATGGGGCTCAACTAGGTAAGTTTCAATATAAGCTGAACTCTTTAAAAAGCTGACTCATGTGCCTCTACTGATTGAGCTAAACCTCAATCCATCAAGTGGATGCCAATTGATTGAGGCTGAGTTTCCAGCTTTATCCTGCTCCCGTTACGATCCTTAGACCATTTTTGAAAGTCTTAAGGCCCAAAAAATATTTGAAAATGCTAGATTTTTCTTCTTTATAAAAAGAATAAATAAATAAAGCAAGAATAACACTTGTATTAGGATTTAATTTAATGTTAGGAGAGCCTTCAAAACTGAAGCCTATTGTTTTAGATCTATATGGTAACAATTTCAGGTTAAGCATGCCCCCAGTCATGAGGGATCCAACAGTTTTGCTCAAATTGAAGACAATCTTCAAAATATTAGATGTGCATACAAAAAGTGATGCCAATAGCTTCTTTGAATTTGACCATAAATATCACCTAAATTTCGTAGTCCTGGAAGTGCAAAATATTACAAATTCCATCTCTTCAAAATCCTAACGACCTATTTGCCATTATGAAAGGTGAATCACGAGAGACGTTATCTGACATGAGCACAGCACATGGTGATCGATTTTTGAGGTTGTGGCACCACTCAAAGAGGTCCAGATATGTGTTAGGGAAGGTGCAGATCAACTTAGATCACAAATGAACGGGAAAATTTTCTAAATATTTTAGTTTTATCCTTTTATTTATTTTTTACCAATGAAGCGTAAATCTCTTAATAGGGAGATCTTTAGTTTGATTAGCTCTCACATGCAGGAAAATTTGGAAGACAACCTGCCTTTTCTGGGCAATTTGGAAGGAAAGAAATAGAATTATTTTTTAAAATGAGAGTTTCTCTCTAGTAGGCTGAAACAGTCTTTCATTAATTCCCTCTCTGCTTGGACATGCTTAATTTATGAGGGGGACCATTCCATTGTAAGGCTTCTTTTGTGTATTCTCTAGGTTCTTGGAGAATTGAGTATATATATATATATATATATAATTTTTTTTTTTTTTTTTTTTTTGACGAGTAAAGCATATATATTCAATAAAAGAGGTACCCAAAGGGGCCTACAGGTATACAGTGGTATACAAGAGGGTCCCACCAAGGGACAAAGGGAGAGAAAAAAGATAGGCAAAAGAAAAACCCACCAGCCTACAAAAGACTATACCCACCAACCCTCAACTACATCCCAGCCAAGTCAAAAAATCAACTAAGGATCTAGGCCTTTCAACAATGTATACATTTGACCAAGACCATAGATTACAAATAAAGGAGGTTTTCATCCTTTGAGCTGAGAAGTCTATATTTTCAAAAGCGATATAGTTCCCTTCACGCCAAATGGTCCAGAAAATGCTGAGAGGGGCTGCCATCCAAGCTTTTTTACGCTTCTTCCCCACAAAAGAGCCTCCCCAAGAGAGGATGGTCTCTCTATTAGACAATGGGAATACACATTTTACACCAACAATAGTTAAGAGGAGTTCCCAAATCACTCTGGTCTGTGAGCAATGGACTAACAAATGATCAACCGTCTCCTCTTTCTCATAGAGAAAGCATCTATTTGCAAAGGACCTTCCCTTCTTTAAATTGTCAAGGGTTAAAACTTTGCCCCTAGAAACTGACAAAAAACTCACTTTGTTGAACTCAGAATTCCAAATGAACTTATAAGAGACCACAACATTTTCAGATTGATCCATAGCTGTGAAGAAACTCGCGAGAAAATTTCCATTTTTTGTCTCCTTGAAAAACATCTAGTCTTCTTGATTCTTAATAATTTGCTTTCCTTGAATGGTATTGAGAAGACAGAGAATCTCATCCAATTCCCAATCATTGAAAGATCTAATAAAGTGAGGGCTCCACCCTCCTTCCTCCCTAGAAGAATCCCACAGTTTAGCCTGCGCCTCCTTGTTGGCCAAGCATGCGAGAGAGGGAAAGAGACACAAGAGGCCTCCTCTCCATAGTATCCTTCGAGCCTTGAGCCTTCACCACCATTCCTAGAGAGAAACGGCATGAAGGCGTATCACATTCCTTTCTAATTTCCTTCTAGACGCTTGTCCCAAAAGCACCTCTAAAAGCACAAGAGGGGTGGTAGGTATATATTTTCTATACCTTTTTTTGCTCTGTATACCCCTTGTACACCCTAGGGCTTGGCCCTTATTTGTTAATATATTTTCCCAGTTTGCGTATCAAAAAAAAGGTAGGGTGCCCCATAAATACTTGGTTTTAATTAAAATTTGGTATGGATTTCAACTTAGTACTAATAATAATCGTTTCTATTATTCTCACTTGACTCTTTGCATGATGACTTCACTTTGAATCTCATGTATTTGGATTGCATGACAAGCATGTCCTCTTTCCATAGGCAGCATCATTTTCAAATATTGTAGAAGCAGGTACGGAATTCAATCAAGACTGAACAAGAACAGCAATAAATAGCAGGTGACAATATTATAACAATACAAAATTATTCTCATTCCAAGTTGCAGCATTATGTTTGTAACAGTCCTTCATAGAATGTCTTAAGGATCAGGCATGAAAATGACAAAAAAAATCATTTAAATTCTCTCTAGGAGATAAATGCAATGTGGAATATAATACTCTCATTCTCAGAATGATATGTACAAGAAAACAAAAGAAGATGACTCAAGATGTAGTAGAAAACATACTTATGCATTGCCATATGCCGAACTATGTTCTCATGTTCAAATTGACTTAAAAGAGAAATCTCCTGGACCAATAAGGAAGGAATTAGAAAAAGAATATCATAATCCAGCCAGGAGAGATGAGCAATTGCTCTTTACTGCAATACCTATGCATGCAATTGATGTGAGGTTAACTGTGATGTACCAGGGAAAAAAAATCAAAACTTTATTAAAAAGAAAAAAAGATTGAACCATATATATTTGATGCTATTTGATGAGCATTTCTTCAGAAGAAGACTTTCTTCTCACCTGTTCAAGTTGATAAATGCTTTGTCTGCCCTGGCTCCCTTGATCAAGCAATGAAACCTCCTTCACAGCAAAAAAGAATCCATCACTGCAAAACAAAAAAACAAACAAAAACAAAGAAATATATGTGTGAGAGAGGGGAAAAACATAAAGAACATGTCAATGATAGTAAAAAAATACTAATCTGATAATATCTACTCTCAAACCCATTGGTCTGATTCTTTAAGGCTGGTAAACAACAAGAAGTTGATCACTGCTCATAATCTCATGCTTTTAAGAGAAGGAGGAGTACAAAGAGAAAAACCTTTAAGGAGTCAAGACTCCCTCATTGGAAAAAGAGCATGACAGATAAACAAGAAGCAACAAAAAAAAATGAAGGTGATTAATGAGTATCACATATTATTCTGTAGTTATTATTTATTATTCTTTTCCTTTTTTATTTTTATCTTATCCTTATCCTTTTTATTTTTATTTTATTCTTATTTTGTTTCCTTTTCTATTCTCTTCTTTCACATATAAATGTGTATAGACATGTATTCTAATTGAATGAAATACGAGAATTCCTTCTCTCTTTACAGTGATAATACTTATCAAAAAAAAATGAAGGTGATAAGATCACCACTCTCCCATTCTAAGAAATAAGGGAGGGGGAAGTTAAGACCAAAACAAGGAGGATAAAATAAATATGAAGAGCAGATGAACTAGAAGGATTCCTAGACCTTGAAACAAAGAGATGTTAGGATAGGGGGTTTAAACTCACCACAAGCTTGTAACGTGGGGCATTAAAGTGGTTGAACATGGTTGGTTGGTATAGTCTTTTGTGGGCTGGTGGGTTTTCATTTTTTGCCTATCTTTTTTTCTTCCTTTGTCCCTTGGTGGGACCCTCTTGTATACCACTGTATACTTGCAGGCCCTTTTGGGTGCTCTTTTGTTGAATATATATGCTTTTACTCATCAAAAAATAAATAAATAAATAAAGCGGTTGAACATTTGTAGAAAACTCCATCCCAATTGATTTGGGAAACCCTATAGGTGGATAGCCTTTAGAAATAATCTTGGGGATTTTCATTTTACATAATTGGGTCGGGTCGTTACAAATGATATCAGAGCCGATCCTTGACCCCGGTGTGAGGGTTTGTTCCGTTTGGCTCCGTGTGGGGTGTTTGTCCGTTTGGCCCTACAATCCCATAGGACACAACGAGGACGTTGTGTCTACATGGGGACTGTTTGTCACATCCCACATCGGACATGAGATAAAGTTCCTAGCACTATATAAGTATGGGCCCCTCTCAACTTAATAGACACATTTTAAACCCATGAGGGCCCCCGTGGGTCCAAAGCGGACATATCTACATGGTTGAGTCGGGTTGTTACAAATGGTATCAGAGCCAGGTTTTGCAGGAGGTCCTGGGTTTGAGTCACCTCTTTGCAATTTATTCCCCATTTGTTGATTTAAATGTTCATGGAGGACTCTGTTTGGTTTGTTTGACTCTCCATGTGCAAGTATGGGGTTGCATGTGAGGGGGGGTGTTAAAAGGCATGATATTCATATTAAACCCAAATCCTACAAGCTTGAGCTTTTAGGAAAGTTGGTCATTTAGCAACAAACATGCTATTAAAACTGATGAGGATGAATCTCTAAAATGTACATCAAGAAAGGGAAATTGTGTTAGTCGCAATTAGAGTGGCCTTAGTTTATTTATAGAAATTGTTTAATACATTTGCCCCCGTAATCCCACTAAACACAATGAGGACGATGTGTCTACATGGGGGGGATGTTTTTCATATCCCACATCAAGCAGGGGAGAAAGTTTTTGGCAATATATAAGCATGAGCTCCTCTCAACCTAGTAGACGCGTTTTAAAGCCGTGAAGGCTCCTCGGGCCCGAAGCGGACAATATCTACATGGTTGGACCGAGTCGCTACAAATTGTCTACAAATGATGGTCTAATGAACATGGTTCAATTCACTGATTGGGTGTGCATTAAATGAGGGGGGGAGTTTTTTTTGTTCCTTTGATGTTTTTGTAAGGAGGTAAGGTTTCTCCTCTTCGTTCTTCTTAAGCCGCTTCTTTAGCGTATATGTTTGTTATACTTCTATTTTACCAATCAATATACACACACATACACACTTCTAGGAGGAATTGTTCATATTTCTTTCTACTTAATATTTCATATAATAAAATCATTGTTTCTTATATGTGTGTGTATACACGTATCAAAGTAATATTGATGCATTTATTCCTAATTAGAGTAAACACAATGCCAATACATTATGTTTCTATGAATTTTTAACACTACAAGAGTGTATCATGTCTTGTCTAATAAAATAGACTATAGCAATATTGTGGTCAAAGTAGCCGATATGAAAGATGTAAATTATACAATCACCCCTTACTGAGACAAATCTTTTTAAATGAATACATCACAAAAGTTAGAGCAATGATGATTCGAGGATTGAGACGAGGGAAAGTATCGAAGAAGTGCAATTCTATAACTAACTGAAG